>JAHBCN010006625.1:37500-48087 GCA_019359885.1 Listronotus oregonensis
GTTTGTCATAAAGAAAAAAAAAACGTAAAAAAACTTTTTTTTAATTTTTTTTTAGAGACAAGTAATTGACCGCTTTTAATAAGTTATTAGTGCAAGTTGCTAAAAAAATATTTATAGCGACAGATAACCAACATATTAAATTTAGCTACAATGCTTAATATGCCTCCATTTTTAAAACAAATAGCATTTTGTAATATGTCGTCCAAAAGTAAATTTTAATTTTTATCTGACTGCCTTTAAAATTTTACGGAATTTTATTTAAAACTTATGACTTAGGTTCACTTTCGACTAAACCGGTTGTATTGACATTCGGTTAATGATGACTTTCCTATTTATACCTTATATATGCATCTTCAAATCCTAAAATTTTGTCTATAGTAGCAAACGTATTAAACTGTCTAGCATACTCCCATTGTCACCCTGTATTTGGACGCCTGCAAATTTTAAAATCACATAGGCACACTGGATATTCAGAAATCATCAAATTAAGATTTTGCCAAATATAGAAGACATCGGCGTTCAAAATTAAAAAGCACTTTTTTAAAAGAAGGAATACAATAACGCTTAGGATAACATTTAAAAAAAAAAAAAGTTGCCCTGATTAAATTTTAAAGTAAAAAGAGAACAAAGGAAGTCATAAATAACAAAAGTCTATAAACATAAGCATTGTTAAATTTTTTTGTTTAATTAAAACAATATTAATATGTCATGTTATGTCATTATAATAAAAAACTTAAGTTTTCCTTTTGACCTACTAACTTACGATGTATCAAAACAATAAGCACTCCTAAATAGCATAAAATAATAATTCAACTTTTTGTTAAACTAAATTAAAAATTATCAAAAACTGATTCGAATACTGCAACATCATTTCCTAATCGAAACCACATTTAAAAAATTTGGCATCACCGCTGGACGCTTAGAAGATGCTTTATAAAACGACGCTTCGATGGTACTGGATGTAAATATATATATATATATATATATATATATATATATATATATATATATATATATATATATATATATATATATATATATATATATATATATATATATATATATATATATATATATATATATATAAAATATATATAAATATATACATATATACATATATAGTGTTGGCATTAAACACTAAAATGTGTCATTAACTGAAATGACAGAGAGTCTGTACATGTGTTGCCGCAGACAGCGGAAAAACCTTATTTGACTAACAAGAATTAACCACCCACTAGTTTTCTGTAATGCCACTGCAAACAATAAATTAAAAAGGTTTATATTGTAAGGATATTTAGGCTTACAAATCATAAAAGTGGTTTACTTTGACTGTTAATGCTTTTTTGAAAAATAATAAACTATACCTTCCTAAAATATTTATTATTTAAAAAATATATTCTTCCTTATAAATTATACAAATTTATCATATTGTCCAATACCGGATACGCATTATATCTGACATCAGCATTAATGACGGTAATACCTTATTGTTAAATTTGTATAACTGGCAGTTTTGGCGTTTACAACTTCAAAATAAATCTTGCTCTGTAGACGGTTTAAAACCATAATTTATTCGCCCGAATGACAAAAGACCTTTAACTCGTATTTGCAATTACCATACCTTTATTACAAAGTTCGTTGAGAAAGGTCCTTGCAAATAGAATGAGCTGGAGTTTTGAAAGCTACTGTAAAGTGACTTACTGATTTTGTTAAAGGACATTTAAATAAAATATCTAAAGACAAAGCTTGCCTAATTTTACTTTACCCATTAGTTAAAATACAATTTATATTTCTATAAATAGCATGCTTAATTAAAATTTTGGTATTAACGAGGAATAAGCTTTAATAATTTTCTTGTAATGGAATTTATAAAAATGCATGCCATAAAATTAAAACACGAACCTATTACACTATTGACACTAGGTGCGTTAACTTGTATAAGCTAGTGGGGTATCTACAGTTCAGAAATCCTTGTCCGAATAATAAAATCAAAATTTAATAGCTCCGACTCTTTTAAAATAAACTGCTAAACAGGTGATTTTTCTTAAATTTATCATGTCTGGCATCCAATTACATTTTGGAGTTAATTTACATGACTGTCAGAGGAGACCACGCTACACCTTGGGTTTGGTACAGAATGTCACCGTGCTATATATATATATATATATATATATATATATATATATATATATATATATATTTTTATATATATATATATATATATATATATATATATATATATATATATATATATATATATATATATATATTATATATATATATATATATATATATATATATATATATATATTTTTATTTTTTTTTAAACCATGTTTAATAAATTTTTTTCTTTTGGTTTTTTTGTGTTTAGGTTTTGTTTATTAAGCAACAAGGTTAAAATGACGTTTCGACCCTACTTTGGGTCATTTTTAAATATTTTTCTCATTTATTTTCCCTAAAAAATCATATAAAATATAAATGGGTATTTTGATATTAAACAAATATTATAATACAAATAACCTAATCTTTTTTTCTAAAACAGTTAACGGAGATTTGTTAAATTTAAACAAAAAGAATCAATTTTAAAGATTAATATCACAGATTTTGGTACGTACCTTGAATATCAGATGTTTTTTTAAGAATGCGTGGTTTTATTTTGTATTAACGATGGATGGCATTTCTTATAGTAGGAAGCATTTTTTAACAAATTTTTTACTTATTTACATTATGAAAATTTGAAATACCAAGACGATGTTGGGAAATTTATTTTAGAGGATATACTACACGAAACTATAAATTATTTAATTAGGTTTGTGTTAATATGGCTGAGCCCTGCATGTCAGTCCTGTTGTTTATTGCGTTGTTATTTTTTTAAATTTCGATCACCTCTTTGATTTGTAATTTGTAATAGTTCTGGTCTTTATTAGTTATTTTCGTGTCGTTGCATTTCAATTCATGTTTTTGTTCTGTTGTATGTTTATTTAGTGCTGTGTTTTAGTAGCTAACTAGTCATTCCATTATATTAGGCAGGACAGGCTTTGCACGTGATGGCATACACGACGTTTGACTGACGCATTATTGGTGTTTGGCTTTTTAATTTGGTGAAAAGAGAATTATTTTGGTTTTGTGTTTTATGGCAAACTAGTATGTTATATTTTTTAAGAATATTATTAAGTTTTCTCATTATTTCACTGTGTAAGACAGTGGTACATATTTGGTTTGATTTAGTTCAACTTTAATATTATTTGTAGTTAAATTGTTATAAAACTTGTAAGTTTGCTTTTTATTATTCTGTTTGCATTAGGGCTTTCTTAACTTTATTAAGAGCTTTTGTTTTAATTCTGTAGAAGTTAAGGTAATGGCTCGGTCTGTGAATCCAATGATAACACTTTTTTTGAGTCAGAGTTTATTTTTCCTAATGTATTTATTAAAATGCAGTGTTCCGAGTTACAAGATATAATTATAGTTTTAAGTGTTTAATTTATGTATTAAAAGGTAATTAACATCATTCTTACTAAAAATTACACATTTATGGCTATCCATGCATACAAAAAAACCTATTTAAAAAAACATATAAAATTATTCCTCAAAAAATTACTGGCTTTTATTCGCTTTCAATATTGATAACCTCTTTGATTTAATCTTACTATTCTATATATTTTTTACTACTTACAATCTACTTGTAAAATATTAACAAAAAGAAGGCCACTCACATGCAAAAATACCACATGCCCATAAGCACAAAGGACCTACTGAGGTCTAGGTGCAGTGGTATATTACCACCACCACATGCCCATTTCTTTATACAGTATGCATGGTAAAATAAAACATGCATAAAGGAATGGGCATGTGGTATTTTTGCATGTGGGTGAGACCTACCTAAAAAGTAAGTTGTATTTTATGATTGTAATAAGGTAGTTTTTTATAAATGAAAGTTAAATATTTTGTTAAAAAAATATACTTTGTAGAAAAAAATATTGAAATAATTACATACACCTAGGTTTTATTGCTTTGAATTTATTAAGTAATTATTATTAGAAAGCAACAATTAAAGATTTTGTTTTGCATAAACAACAGAAACACTTATTACACCATTAAGCCAGACTTTGTTAAATCCTTATTTAAAAAAATCTGCTTATAACTTTCTAACTTAACTCTTTTTTTTTCAGTTCACATTCATCTTTTCCTCTTAGCAACAATTTAGCAATTTTAACATTTACAAGTATAAAGTAAATTATTGTTTTTTTTATTCCCAAAGTGCATAAAAATAAATTTGTTAATAAACAAACAATATTAAACCAATAGTTTAATAATATGTATATTAGAGCTAATAGCATTAAAACTTTATCAATTTTTATTATTATTAACAGTAGTTAATATTTTATTAGAACGTAAACTCCTAGATCCCGTTTTCTATTAATTGCATAATTTTATTACAATCACCTAACAAAAATTTCTAGATAATAAAAAAAAGTTCAAATTAACTTATGTTTTTGGGTCTGCAGATTACTATAAACCTATTTATCTACTTACGGTGATCTGTCTATCGATCTGCCTGATTATATCTATGTCTCTGGGATTTGCATACTAGTTAGATTACTGCCTGACTTGAAACTAACCATACATTTGGTAAATTCTGAACAGGATTAAAATTTGAGGCGGGCAATTTGTTACAAAAACAAAACAGGACATAATTATAAATTTATGTATGTTATTAGGCCTCTTAAATAACAAAAAAGAACTAATAAACACCATTATTCTTTATTGATTTAGGCCTCAGTTTAGGGCATAAATTTAGTTAAATAAATATTTTTTTAAATTTGAATTGATCTTTGTAAAACTTTTTAAAATATTTGGAATAAAAAGTTTAAATAAATATTTTTTTATAAAAATCGTATCTGCTGTTTGAATAGAGAAATTGAGCAGGTGATATGGGTAAATTTTTTAAGAACAATTAAAAAGCAGAATCTTTTTTTAAAGATTTTGGTCTGAAATTAATTTTGGCCAAATGTAAATTATTTGTTATTTTGAATAAAAGTTTGTTGACAATAACATTAAAATCCTTAAATTTTGCTTCGAAATCAGAAATTTCCTTAACTAATTTTAATTTACTTGGTTGCAGTTATTTGCCGTCTGGTATTTACTTATTTATTATAAATAAAACAAATTTTATTAAAAAAATTGTAAAAAAATATAAATTGCTGAATTCTTACATAGCATGCTTTTTATTTAGGCAATCTTCAACCTCTTTTGTCCTATATTTATAGATGCACGCCCTATTGAAAATATACAGATATCCTTTCTAAACTTGATAATGATACTTAAAATCAACTTAAGATGCTAGGCTGCCAAAAAACTTTAAATTTCTGGTTAAAAATTAATTTGCCTCCTAAATGGGGGGTCTTAAAATTCAAGATATTGTTGCCCTTTTAATATCTGCCTTTTTGGGATCAGTGTGTGATGTTTTTGGGCTGCTCACCTCTATCTATTTTTTTTATCTTGATTTTAATGAATTTGATTTTAATAAATATTTGAAAACATGGCTTATTTAAATTTAAAAATCAACCGCTATATTCTCAAAAGTTTCAAAAATATTTTTATCTTCAAATTTGGCCAAGCGCGTAAAAATTTTCTTATATCTTTACCTTTTATTAATAATTGTAATTCTATCGGCTTTGGATAACCATATAGATAACAATATTTTCCGTATATCAATTGCACTAAGATGGGATGCCGTCACTACGGTCATGAGAGAGTAGCTCTACTAAACAAAATTTCAAGATCCTTAAAAATTTTAAGTATACTTTATAAATTTTTAGGAATAGTCACAGTCCCATTAAAAAAGTTTCCAAAATATATAATATAATCTGTGTGTCATACCATTAGGAGTTTCCTATAGCAGTAATGCTTTAGTATAAGTTGTAGGTCATGCAAAATTAAATTGCGATGTTTAATATAAATAAAATAATTTTAAAAATTTCCCTTTTTAATACATAAACCTCATAATAAGTAAAGGGTATCACAGAAAAAGGTAGTATTAGAAGAGCTTATTATCTGCTTGTGCAGCGAAACAGTAGACATTTTCGGCTTTTATGAGCTTAGTTACAAAAAAGTGCAGTACGTGTCTCCAGACATAGATAAATAAATGGCACTCCCAAACGAGGTTTGGTTTTTACTAGAGAGGGGGAGTGAGTGTAGCAATGGTGAAGAACGTGTAGATCGGATAAGTCTAATCCCATGGAGATATGGTAAACAGCTACTTTGGGGTTCTCCATGTTCACATACTTAAGCTAATTCCTATATAAATAGAACATCTTAATCATAAGCTTGTATCCTTTCTAAATATAAAAACAAAAATAATATAGTTAACTTCAACACCGCAATATTTTTGTACCTTCTGGCGTCGAAACCTATGGCCATGGGGTGACAAAACCAAAAGACTGCTCAGAGACATAGCCTCAATTTTTTTTGATAAATCTTGTAGCTTCATAACCCAGATAATAAGTCGTGCGATTCAAAAAGGTATTGCTGCTAACATGACAAGTAGGTTCGTAAAGCGACAGATTTGAAGAAGATTTTGTGCCTTTAAGTTTATTTATTTTTTATTATTATTGTTATTAATATTATGTCTTTTTAATTATGTTTTACTTTTTTAAATATTTATATAGATAAAAGTATTTATAAAATATGTACCTTTAAAATGTAAGGGTATTATTAATAAAACAATATTTGTAATCAAATAACCAAAAGAAAAGTTTTAAAAAATTATAAAAGAGACAGAAACATAATTAAAATTTCTAAAAATATATTATGTGCAAAATATTTCTTGCAGTTTGAATTGATAATTTAAATTTTTTTAACATTAGGAATAAGATACCTTTCCCTGTGAAACCTTTACTCATTAAAAAGTTTGGTTATTCAGAAAAGGGAATATGTAAAATTATTTTATTGCTATTATACATCGCAATTTAATTTTGGACGACCTACAACTTCTCTTAAAGCATTACTGCTTTAAAGAACTACTGATGGTATGACACGCAGATTATATTATTTTTGGAAACATTTTTAATGGGACTGTGACTATTCTACAAAATCTATAAAAATTAATACTTTAAATTTTTAAGAATCTTAGAATTGTGTTTAGTAGAATATCTCAGACCGAGGTGACGGTAAAAGGGGATACAGGAGGGAGCACCTAAAAAATGAAGAAAAAAGAAGCTTTTTTGGGTGGGATATTTCGTTTTGCTTCTTTTTAACATCATCACGATGTTTCGAACGGGGATCACCATTCTAAAAGAGAGTTCGCCCACCCGGATTCGAACCTACCGTTTGAAAAGGGAGATCATACCACAACATCGGGTAGATAAAATTTAAAAATTAAATAATAATGTTGGAAAAATTTACCTTAACCTTCCGTAAAACAGAACTCTTTAATTGTCCTTAATATTTTAACTTTATTTGAAATTCCTCCTATGACTGAGAGGTATTCAGTAACTTATAACTTATAATTTTGGGTTAAGCAAATGTTATAAATTTTTGTTAATAACTAATAAAAAACACAATTAATGATAAATGTTTTTCCTTACACATTTTTTTTACCATTTTTATGTACCATTATTTTCTTAATACCTTCGATTGTTTTAAAATATTATTAGCAAGACTAAGATAATCAAAATTGTTGATTTATTTCTTTTTAATATATTTAAAAGTATTAGGAATAGATTTACATTTTAATAACCCCATATTGAACAGTTAAACTACATTTTTAACGAAGCGTCTATTAATAAAGTTTACATTTTAATACGTTAAACTTAATTAATCAGGTAGCAAATACATCTTAAACAAAAATCCAAAAATTAAAAATATCTTATCATTTTTAACTTTTCTAAGACCATTTCTAATATCTTACACTCTATAACAAGGTATCAAATCTATTTTTTTTATAAGGGTAGTTTATTGGAGTTTAAGCAAAAGCGTTTGCCTTTTCCATTGTGGCTTTACGTCAATAAAAATGGAGTATATACCACGTAAATAAATTGTTTATTTAAAGTTAATGGATTACAAAAGCTATTCAAACAAAGGAAATTATTTTAGAATATAGCACGTCTTTAATAATCACACTACAAACTTAATTTCTTGTGTCTAATTTGTCAGCAAACTTTAACGTATTGATCTTGCAGATAGAAATCCTAATATCTAGCCGTCATATTAACAGGATTAATGGTTAAACTTTTAGTTATGCAAACTGTTTTACAGTTTTACTTAAGAAAGTAGTAGGATCATAATAAAAATAATAGTTTTTTGCTGTTTTTCAAGAAAATAAGTTGTCAGCAATTTTTTATTTGCTTTTTTCCGAATTTATAATTAAGACTTATGTGTTTACTTATCGTTTTTTATTGTTTATTTTATTTTTAATATTATTTTACTGTACTTTACTAAAAAATTGTGTATAAATGGAAGCCTAATAATTATAAGAGTCTGTTTTGTTATTTTGAATTTGAATGCAAATTTTATACCAACCATAGCAGGGAAATAGTTAAAATGTATGTTAAATCGTTAAACACAAAGGCTATTATCAAAATATTTTTTGACCGGGCAACAATTGTTATACTACATAGTTAATTTATTTGTAATTCTAATATAAAAACGTTGGCACAAACAGACAAAAATGTGCAGGCTAGATTATAGTTTGTTTAGATTGGGTCTGACATGCATCTTTAATACTTTTTTAATGGAATTGTCTAACTGTTCTTAAGTTTAAAATGGAGTCTAAATATATTTTGTTTATTATGCCTAATATTTAAGGATAAATAAATGTATTTTAATTTTTTTTTATTAATATTTAAAAAATAGGAATCGTTTGCCATTTTTTTTTTTTTTTTATTATTGATTTAATAAATTTGTTTTCCGTTAAAGGGTAAAATAAATTTAAATGTTTTAAAAATAATATTGTCCAACCTATAATAAATATTCTGTTTTTTTTTTGTAGATACTTAAAGATATTGAACTAGACATTAAATCTTATATTGAAAATTAAAAAAAAACTTAAGCCTTACCTGCAATACTGCTAAGAAGGCTGTATGTTTACATATCAAAGTATAGATATAAAATTTAGTTAAAAATATAAGGGTTTTTTAACCAAGACTGAACAGGGCAATATTCGTGTCATTTCCTTTTTTTAAAATGTAAAATGGTTATTTTGTAACGTAAAATTGTGTGTAAAAATATTTGTTTAAAATTAAACCAAAAAAAAAGGACATAAAATTAGCTTTCTTTAATAGGACACCTTATTTATCGGTTTTTTTCTTAAACATCTTATTTTCTTATTTAAAACATTTGAAAGAATTTTTTTAGTAAGGTTTAGCAAAAACAAAGTTAATTCAAATCATATAAGAATTTGTCATTTAAGTTAAAAAATAGAAGAAGGTAATAACAATAAATACCTAAGATATGAAAAGACAAAAAGCTCTCTGACATAGTCTAACATTTATATTTAATTATAAAATTATTACTTAAATAATGTCAATACATTTTATCTTATATTTAGCCTTTTTTTAACATGTATCATAAAAAATTAGTGTATGTAAAAATAAATCAGGAAATAAGGTAAACCACTAAAAAAATGGTAATTTTATATTATACATTTTCTATTTCAATTCAAATTATTTCTTAAAAACTCTTTTAGATTTAACAAGATAAAAAACATACAGGGTTTCCCAACTCTATTTTACCACTAAATATATCTGCCCTGTACATGATACAAAAAAAACTTAAAATAAAAAATGTGTGTAAGTACTTTCTTAAAAATAAAAAAACCCTGTTTATTTTGCCAATTTTTAACTCTACATTCAATTCTACTATTACTGGTTTTTGAGATAACTGAGTAACGAATAAAGGGACTAAATTGGTCACTCTGACACTAAAAGAATTATTTTAAAATAATTATGAAAGAAAATTTTAATAAAAACGGTTAGCAGTTTAAACATTTACTATAGAATGTTATGTTCATTATTTTTATTTTTAATCGTTTTTAATTATTACATAGGTAAATCAGATATTACTACAATTATACGTATAATTGTAGTCGTTATCTCAAAAACCAGCAATAATAATTGACGTATAGTGTAGTATACATTTTTCATGTAGAAATAAATTAGAAGTCAAAATATGGCCAAATATACAAGGAGTTCTATTAAAAAAAAACTTAATAAAGAAAACTTTGTATATTTACCAAGACTGTTCATAAAATTAGCGTTACCAAACAAACATTTTTTTTATTTTTTTTTTGTATCATGCACAGAAGCAGGGATATTTAGTATATAAATAGAGTTGAGACACCCTCTAAAACGGCTATTTTCTTTTCTTTTACAAAAAACTATTAATAGAGCCCTGTTTAGTCCTCCTTTATACGTCCAATATTTGTGATAATTATCTTCTCATTATTCCAATATGCACAACCCTCAAAGGCCTGGATAATTCAGGGTTTGTAATAAAGCATTTTTTTCTTTAAAAAATCTCTAAAAAGGCTAGTTAGTGTTACCGATAAATGAGTTTAACTAATTCATAGTCTGTCATATCCTGACATAA
>JAHBCN010006626.1:0-47888 GCA_019359885.1 Listronotus oregonensis
AGTTTGGCTTCTTACAGTATAGTGTTTGTAATTAGAGATTTACTGATAAAGTAGACGGTGTTAATTAGGTTCTTACTAATATAGAGGTAGAAAAAGTATATTACGATACACGTTCGGTAGTACTTGTTAGAGTACGAGTTAAACATTGTGGACAAGGCGAAGCTAGGAACCGAGTCAAGAATGTCTAAACGAGTAACTGTAACAAGTATTACCGGACTTATAATGAAAATTACCATGGACTTGTCCTGTTATTAATATAAACAGATAATTAGTTTTTTATTAAAAGAATACAGTATACTTTTGTAGTTTAAATTCTGTATTGTAAAAAGCGACCAAGGTTTAATAAGCCGGCGAATTAAGTTTTCCGCTGTTTTTTCCTCCCTTAAAAAGACTACATTTGGAAAAACTAATATTTATGGGATATTCCGATTTAATATATATTACGTTTGTCCAGCAGCACGAAAGTCCCGAGTTCAATTCTTCCATGACTCAAATAATTGTTGTTTTTTTAATAAAACAGAAGTGCCTATTTCTGTTTTAAATAAAAAAGTTCTTGGAGTCATTGTAGATTCGAAGTTGGGGCCTTCATGTTGTGGTTAGTACACTTCAGTTTGCCTTGTTCAGGCCTTTAGCAACCGATAAAGGCTATGCACTTCAGGACTTTCCGATAGTGATCTTTAAGCTCTCTTGGAATGTTTTTATTACCAGATGGTTTAAGAAAATATTTTTTCTGTCATGGATTATTTATTTTTATGACTTTTGTCTTACTGGAAAAAGCTAAGGAAAAAACCAGTTTATAAAAATAAGCAAAGAAATCCTATAAATTGGCAGGCTATTTTTTACGAATCACCTTACCTTTCAACTAAGACATTTTTAATACCTAACACGGGTAGAGCACGACATGCAAAGCAGCGTTTTAAGTCCCGGAAAAGGTTATTTTCTGTTTTTAAAAATTTAATTTTACCCCAGGTGCATCATCTCCAGTTAATTTGATTTTAATTCAGTACGTTTTACGTTGTTGTCAAAATATAATTCCAGATCATTTGTACCCCCCCACATATCGCCCCTAGCGGATATTTTTTAAGTCTTTAGAGGAAAAAGGATAATTCGAATTTAACCTCTTATTCTCATATCAGCTCATATTTTCATGCCATTGTGGATAATTTCCCTGATGAAGATAATAAGAGATCTTAAAAGAAATCAGAGGTTTTCAAGGCTTTAAGCAGAAGAAAAATCAACTCTTTCCAATAGTGGGACAAAGAAAACGGGGAGGGGAAAAGACAGAGACGAACAGACAGACAAAAACCAAAACAATATTTTTACTCTCGGCCGCATTACCAATGATTTTAGGGTTTTAATGCTTTAACAATACTCACTTAGGCTTTTTCGTTAAAACCACCCTCTATGAATATGTATTAACTAAAGCTTTTTTTATTGGGTACATTGTTTCCCGCTTTTATACGAAATCCTCTTTGCTAAAAATCCATTTCACGGATTAATAAAAACTTTTAACGCAAACAGCACGTTCTCGGAAATTTGAAGGATTCCATTAGATATTAATAAAGCATCAGAGAGAGCGGTTTTTTGTAGCACGAAATCCGGGGATCTGTTGTTATGGCGACGCAACTCGAACTAATCGCCTTAACGTCAAGAATGCCACATTCAGGCCGACATTGATTTCTATTAATTGGAAAGATATTTAGACGTGTGCGTATGCTTTGAATATTATAAGATATTCTTTTAGTCCGGGTAAATCTGTAATTTACCGTAAAATGATTTTGGAAGGTCATGAATCGAGATGAAACCTTTTACATTCATTTTACAAACAAAACTACAAAATATCGGAAATACATAGTGGATCTTACAAAAGGTAGTGTTTTTTACCTCACTTTTTCACCCTTTTTACCCCTCAAGCATAAAATTACACAGGCCCACAAAAATAAAAAAGTGGTGTGTGCTAAGATTTTCTGGTGTATTTTTTGCCGCTAAACACGAAAACAAAGTCAAAATTGGGGGTCAAACAGAAGAAAATCAAGAAAATGAGTAATATTAGATATTAACGATTTTTAAAAGAAAAATTATTTGGCTTTTTTTCAGAATAAGGATTTTTATATATTATTTTAAAAAATAATACTTTTTTTTTATTATTATGGAGAGCTAGTCTGCTCTCGCAATAATAGTAACAAAAAAAAGGTTTAATTCTTTATAAAATTGATTTGTTTTAAGTATTATAATAAAATAATTATTTTTATAAATTATATAAAAATGGAAAATAAACTTACTTGAAAACATTGGCAACCCGTTATAAGATACATATTTATTTCAAATTTATTTGGTTATTGACGGACGGATGTAGCACATAAATTATTTGATTATATTACCAAAACAGATGATAAACTAAAAAATTGTGTTTTGTTAACTTTTACATTGACTTTCGACATGACTTTTTTAAAAAATAGTTACTGGTAAAGGTACACGTACCTTTAATATTTAAAAAAATATGTATAAAAAAAGTAAATAAAATTTTAATATAGTGGTTTTTTATGTTTTTTTGATTTCTGGGAGTATCAAAATAAAAGAAAAATTATTTTAAACTTTTCTCCAGAATAAAGATATTTATATATTATTTTAAAAAAAAATTTTACTTTTCTTTTTTTTAATTATTTGGAGAGCTAGTCTGCTCTCCAAAATAAATAATATAATCAAATAATTTATGTGCTACACCCGTCTGTTGATAACCAATAAGTTTGAAATAACATATATATCTTATAACCAAGGAAGTTTAAAGTTAAAAAGCCCAATACTGTTGAACAAAATTGTCCAGCCGTGCAGGGCAGCGGGAATCAGGGGTCGGCAATCCCAGTTTGCGCAATGAGAAATGGGTCAGGGCCGCTTTATAATTCTTTTTTACTATCTATAAAGTTAAATCACCATATGTCAAATTTAAACATTCACTGTTTTTTTTTTGCACAAAATTGTTGGTTATTCAACATATCCCTGTAGAATATTTAAAAATTTTATTATTGAATTTTATATATCTGATATAAATGGAAATAATCTTTAAAACCCTCTATTAAATGGGATATTTTCGGGAGTTTTGTATTTTTACCAAAAAATCTTTGTAAATAAATAAAAAATTTTTAAAATAAATTTTAAACTAAATTTTTAAATGAAATAAAAGTACCTAAATGTAAACTTATTTCTTTTTTATAATCCACAGAAACACACAAACATTGTGGTAATCATCTAAAGATAGTTAGATTCTTACTTTCCCCTGCTATTTCCTATGAATATTTTATTTTCTATTATTCATAATTGATATAGGTATTATTATTTATTCGGTTACCTAACGTTACGTCTCATAAACACCTAATTTAAATATAAATAGTTACCTAAAGTAAAAAATGCCGGGTATTTACCCTTGGTTTCAAACAAAACCTCCCTCAGTCATTTTGTTACGATTTAAGTAACAAACAATAAACACAAAATTATAGTCACAATTAAATAAACACTAATCACTAAAATAAAAATGTTTTTATCAATCCAAAAAACTCCTGCCCACAAAATATAATCACACAAGGCAAAACAACCGAAACTAATACGGCCAAAGGGCACAAACCACAACGAAAACGGCGATTGATGAGACGACGACGCCAACGGTTGGTGGATTACAGCCGGATATCATACGCGCCGCGTGCACCGATCATTAAAAAAGGTATTCCGGCTCTCCAAAAAGTATAATGTGTTGCCTAACTGACATTGATTTATCGGTGTGTAAGTGGGCAACAATTAAATATTTCATGGAATTTTGTTATTGGGGAATCGGCAAGGCCAAGTCTGACAGTTATTTTTATACTGGGCTGGACATTTTTTGATCGAATGGGCCGCATTGGGCTTCCATACACGTTTAAAACTTCCTTGCTTATAACGGTTGCCAATGTTTTCAAGTAAGTATATCTTCTATTTTTATATAATTTCATAAAAATTATTATTTTATTATAGTACAAAACAATTCAATTTTATAAAAATTAAACCTTTTTATATCTTTTCATATTTTTTTTACTATTATAGGGGACAACTACTCTCCTTAATTTAAAAAAAGTATAATTTTTAAAAAAATATAAAATATCTTTATTCTGGAGAAAAGCCAAAAATTTTTTCTTTTAATTTGATACTCCCAGAAATCAAAATAAATATAAAAAACCTACTATGTTAAAATTTTTTTATTTTTTTTATACATATTTTTAAATATTAAAGGTACCTACACGTGTACCTTTCCGTAACTTTTTTTTTAAAAAGTCATTAAATCAATGTCAGTTAACAAAACCAATTTTTTGTTTCTTATCTTTTTAATATATAATCAAATAATTTATTGCTACATTGTAATAAACCAATAAATTTGAAATAACATATTCTTTAAGGGTTCCAATTTATAAATAATTTATTTTCCATTTTTATATAATTTCTAAAAATAATTATTTTATTATAGTACTTAAAACAAATCAATTTTTAAAAATTAAACCTTTTTATTTTTTTCATGTTTTTTTTACTTTAATAATAATAAAAAAAAAAAAATATTTTTTTAAAATAATATATAAAAATCCTTATTCTGGAGAAAAAGCCAAATAATTTTTTTTAAAGTTATATTCCAGAAATCAAAATAAACTATATTAACGATTTTTTTTTTAAATTTAAAACGTCAATATCTCAAAAATGATAAAAGACACACGAAACTTTAAAATATAAAAGCTATGTATTTTTAAAAGACCTTTAATTTGACTTTTGTAACTTCTTTGTCCAAATGCAATATTTTTGGAGTTATATTTAAAAAACAGAATTTTCGGGATTTTTTCAAGATAAACCCCTGAAAAAATTTGAAAATTAAAAAAATTGTATTTTCTTTTTTTTTTCTGCAAATTTTTAGTGATTTGGAATATAAATAAAAAAATAAACGATTGATAATAAAAAAGAACTAAAAATCACATTCATAAAAAAAATCCTATTTTGGACTCAATTTTTTTGTCAAAATTACATTTTTGTTTATATCTCCTTTATTATTTATCTTATCAAATATATTTATATAACTTTTTATATAAACAATTTTAAAAGCTCTATTTTATGTTTTATAAAATTTTTTGTATCTCTTATAGTTTATATAGTAGTAGTCCAAACATTCCGTGGTAGCAGGTTTCTGCCGGTAAATGTACCGTAGCGGTTTTTTGAGATTTTCTAGATTTTTTGCTTTTTGACCCTCAATTTTGACTTTAGATTCGTGGTCAGCGGAGAAAATAGGAACATCTTAATCAGACACTTAACACATAACACTTATTTTTTTGTGGACCGGTGTTATTTAAAAAAACCTTTCTTTTTTTCATAATTAATGGTTCATCTGGGTTTTTGAGCCACTTGTTTCGAATATAATAGAAATTTGGGGCTAAATTTACCCTTTTTAACCCCTTAAACATACATTACTAAAAAAAAGTTTTTCCCCATTTTTAGTGGTACATATATGTTGTTTTGGTCACTGAATTCAAATATTTTTTTTTTTTGAAAAGTCCAAGACTAAGGCCAAACTACTGACGAACCGTGGATGTCTAAAAATAATGATTACCCAGGGGTCACCCCTTTTAATTTCTTTAATATAATTTCTAATATCATCTTTAAACTCAGTGGCCCAAAAAACCTATATGTACCATTGTCTCCAAAATGGAGAAAAAAACTTCTTTTTAGCGAAATGTATGTTTTAGGGGTCTAGGGGATTAAAAAAAGGGAAAATTCAGCCCTATTAAGCCCTCCAATGGATTTTCTAATATCATATTCAAATTCTTTTAGCCAAATGTATTTTTTAGGGGTGTGGGTGGTAAAAAAGGGTGAATTTAGGATTTCTTAGCCCTCATCTGTAATTTATAATATTATATTTGAATTCAGTAGCCTAACAAAGCTATATAAACCATTAAACATTAAAAAAAAAACGTTTTAAAAAAATTGCTTGGGGGTTAAAAGGGGTGAAAAATGGGATTAAAAAACACCCCTTTCGTAGGATTTACTATTTCTTTCTGACACTTTGTAGTTGATCTGTTTCTTATGAGAATTCAAAAGGTTTTAATTTGATTCGTTAGCTTCCAATATTTTTAGATTTGACGTGTTTTTCTGACAGATTTAACCAGACTATTTACGTTACTTGCTAGACATGCCTTAATGGATTGTTATGGTCCAGCAACATTACTTTATGCAAAGTGGAATTGAGTTTATCATGACCGTGCCGAAAAGATTACGTTTTCCGCACGCATTTTCATATAGCACTTGTAAAAACTGTTTAAAATGAAGTGAAACTAGGCAGTAATATGCATTTTCAGGTGCACTTAGAGAAATAAAAGAAAAAAGTGAGGTTGCTGCTTAAAAAAATAACCATCATAATTACTTTTTGACTAAACCCTGTATAAAAAATGTGCAAGAAAATATACGAATTGACATGTCCAAGGGATTCTCCGAAAAGTTAGATAATTTTTTAATATAGAATTTATTCCATGTTGGATGTTCACAGTATATACCACTAAACTATGAGGAGTAGAGGGAAAAAAACTAGCTTTAAGATGAAAAACTGTCCGCAAAAATGCGTAAAATTAGGGTGGCACTGCAGTAGCAACAGGGTACATTTTAAAAAGAGCGCCAAAATTAATTAGAATAGGATAGAGAAATGGAAAAGAACGAAAGAAGTTCCGTTTCGTTTTATAAATATTAATAATCATTTTATTTCATCATACAAAATATTTTCCATCTTCAATTTACGTCCACTAGAAGAACTTTTTATGACACAAACTTTGTTCATGATTGTTAAAAAAGTATTTTACAAGTAAACACTTACACCATTTATAAACCTCCACCTTTTTACAGCAGTTATTCATTTTAGGTTAAATTTACTTTATATCCTAACTCGGCAAACTTCAATTTGTCAACAGATGCCTTTTTTATACCATACCCTTTACCGATGCTAGCGACACTTATTTACTGCTTACAGCTGGACACTTTTAATTCGTCCCCATATGAGTTATTTCTCCTTCCATCTACCCTCCATACACTTAACTTACAAAGGTGGCATCAAACATGCAGAAATTATGTCAAATTATTCCGTTAAAAATGAGCACTATCAATCCTAAACTGAAAGCTCAGCGGCACTAAGCGTACATCACATTTTCATTGAGATTATCTCATCAATATTCAGGGTCTGTCCTCTACATAATTTATCACAATCACGGCAAGGAAACGCGTGTAATTCGAGACAAGCCTACACAGATTGTATGGTTCGATGGGATTATTTTACAAATTATAACCCTGCCGAAAAAGTCAAATAGAATATTATAAAATCAAATAAGTTTTGTATTTCAATTTAGAGGTTTTTGCTCAATACCTACTTTTATTTTTATTGTCATTTTACCAAGTAAACATATTATTTTTATTTAATCTATCCTGTCTGTGTTTCATGGCCGGTTGCCCGAACATTTTTTGTGTCACCTAAGTTGTTCTTAAGCATTAACTGTCTCTTAATTTTTAAATGGTTCTTGCACCAGCTCAGTTCGTCCTAGAGCCCGTATCTTTAAGTTCAAGATTTTCCGTACTCCCTTAAGTAATTTGACATGGAGAGATTTGACAAATATTTTATTATTTATTTATTTTTCGTTTATACCTTGTTTCAGTCAATGAGTTTGGCAAAAATTATTTAAAAAACATAGTTTTTAGAGGGTGACGGTTTGATATTGTGAATTTTAATTCTTATGGCATTTTTCAGGCCTATTTTTTTATTATTTTGGAAATTGCACTGTTATTTTTAGAAAAACACATTTTTCGTTTTTCAAAAGGTTCAAGTTAACAAAACTAACAGTGCCCAGCTTTTACTTGAACATGACTCCAATCTTCTCGCATCATCACTAACGTGCAAATATTGGGTAATATTAACAATTTAGGGAAAATATTTATTGAACGTTAACATTCTTTGCGCTTTTAATTTTGTAAAAAACGGTTTTTAGAAAGATAAAATGTTTTTTATTTTTTTTCCTAAATGAAATTTATTTGTTTTGTTTAAAAACCATTCGGGCTTTACTAAAAACTAAAAAGTCAAAAAGTTTTTTTTTTAATTAAAAGCCACTTAAAAATATACAAAATCAAAAAAAATTAACGATTGTTAATAAAATATTTTACTAAAAACAGCTATGTAAAAAAGGACCAACTTCCTATCGAGAAAATTTTGACCTTTTAAAGTACTGAGATCAAAAATTAGACCAAGTTTAGAAAGTATTTTAAGTTTAGACCCAATTTGACCAAGACCACAATTTTGTTCTACAATTTTAGGTTAGGAAGCTTTTACTCATCTGTCTGAATAAATAAACTCTTTTTTATTAAAATACACAGCTTTTTTCAATAATACATACAAATCAGTAAAAAACTTTTTAAGTCAAGAGTGCAAAAAAATTGTGGACAAAACTTGGTCTAATTTAAGAAAGAAAAAGGAGGATGGTGAACTTAAACGCCCCTAGACTGCTAAACACACAACTGAGCTTCTCTATAGAGGTGAAATACCTGAGAGTAAACTTTGATAGTAAGCTAACATGGAAGTTCCACTTGAAGAAAAGACTTAAGAAAGCATACATTTTTTATAAGCAGTATCGCTGGCCCATAGGCAGAACCTGGGAAATGTCACCTAGAGTCACCCTATGGATCTATACGGCCATCATAAAACCTATGCTAACCTACGGTGCTGTCGTCTGGGAACAGAAACCCCAGCAAACGACAATCATCCGAAAACTGGATCAAGTTCAGAGAATGGCTTGTCTCAACACCACTGGAGCCATGAGAACAACACCAACTGGAGCCATAGAGTTAATCCTAAACCTCACACCCCTTGACATATTCGTCAAGGAGGTTGTTTTGACGGTTATAATATGCCTCCGCACTGTTGGTATAATGCTCGATGTAGGAGTTGGCGCACAGAGACGTCGCTTTTGGATTAAGGCAATAGGTTCGCTTCCACTACTGCTGGCAAAAGTCGACAATATTGCACCATGTTTTGTTTTTAACAGAGGCTACCAAAATTAACATCAATGGAGAATCAAACACAAACGTAACAGGTGTAATCAACATCTACGCAGACGGCTTTGAATCAAAAGAAGGTACAGGCTGTGAAATCTATTCTAGATCTCTAAACTTAAACATCAAATGGGCTATGAGTGACTTGCCAAGTGTACTTTAAATTGATCTCACAGGCTTAACCATAGCTACAAAAGAAATAATTAGTGGGAACATCACTGATAAAGTCGTGCTTATCCATACGGATTGCAGACAGACACTACTAGCGCTGAGGAGACCACGCTACACCTCGAGTCTGGTACTAGAATGTCACCGTGCCCTTGCGGATGCTTCCAGCAAGAATGTGGTCACTCTCTGCTGGAACAAAGGGCACGTAAACTCCAAAGGCAACCACATATTTGACTCGTTGGCCAGGAAGGCTGCCGGGACCAAACCTTTTGGACCCAAGCCTTTCGTAGGTCTGACAGGGTCTGCGACAAAGAACCTAATCAAAAGACACTATCATCAGCAGTTTATAAGACGATGGAATGAAACAGTAAACTGAAACTTTTCCAGGAAGTTACTGAACTATCCTGATAGAGATACAGCTTAACATTACTTGGCTATGCCTAGGGCGAAACTTCGCCTAATCACGGGCGGTCTTACTAGACATTGTCAATTACGAAAGCACTTTTTAGAATGGGTATAAATGACACACCTCTGTGTAGAGGTTGTGAACAGGAAGACGAGACGGTGGAGCACATCCTTTGTGACTGCCCTGCACTCTCGCCCAAGAGAAGATCCATGCTGGGCGAGTATTGGCATTCCTTGGCCAACATTAAGGAGATTCCCCTCGGCGACGTTGTCACCTATTTTAAATCAGTAGGATGGGCGGCGGACTGAGTGAGAAGTCCCCTTTAGGAGGAAGCACAACGGGCCTACTGAGGCCTAGGTGCCGTGATATCTATCACCCTCCTCATTTTCAGATAAAGATTCAGATAATTTTCTAAGTACTTTAAGAGACGAAGTTCAAGGAATAAAAAAAGTGGGAGGGGATCTTATGCCTTTCTTTTCAGTATACCTTGCTTTTACTTTAAGACTAAATATGTAGTATACCTTGCTTTAGCCTTAAGATTAAATATGAAGTACGAAAAATCCTCATTTTAATGTCTCGTAAATCACGCCTGGTTTGGGATCTGAAGTAAAATCCTGCCTGCATATACAATTTTAAGAAAATTATGACCTTAGAAATTCGGATTAATCACATTGCAAAATTTCTAAATTCCCTCTAAATATACGATATTACAGCCCTGTTCAGGGCGTTCCGCGTAAAAATATACATTTTTTATTTTTTTTTCTGTACTTGGGTCGTAAAGCCTAGATACATACCAAATTTTAAGATTTTACTTCCACGATAAGTGTCCCATACTTTTGATAAGTCAATGGGTCAATCAATCAGTCGGTAGAAAAATAGGTAATATTTAAAATTGAATACGTCAAAAATTACTTGACATAATTTTCTCAATTTTTTCCCAGGTAATAAGAATACTTATGTGAATTTACCTAACAATTTTTATATCTTTATGTTAAACGATTACAAAGTTATGGAAAGCACGAAGAAATGTTTCAAGTAAATATACACTTTGTGTATCACGCCGGAATTTGGCCTGGTGCACTACCGTGAGAAGAGAAATATTTTTTTTTACGATAGGTATAAAATATTTGTACCTCGGTACGTAATACACAATTTTATTTCATTAAAATAAGTATAAAAATACAATGTTGGAATGGTATGAAAGTCATAGTTTATTGTCTTTACAGCTAGTAATCGCATAAGTCGTTGTATATCTATTACTTGACGCAGATTTTCTGCAAAGCCGCAATAGTTCAAGAAAATCTCATTTACTTGGACGAACAAATCGTCTGCAGTCAGTTAATGCGATTAGTTCGCTCTTTTTTTAATTCCGAACACGAAGCACGAAACCTTAACTAAAGCGAGTTTGAAGGGGTATTTAGTTTGGTGTCAGTTTTATTAATTTACTCGGGAAACCTTCACCGAAATATTATTTTTATTGTCAGATAAAGTAAATCCTATTATGCAGGATGTTACTTTGTGTTATACAGGGTATTTTAGTTAAAATTGGCTTCTCCAATTTCTTAACAAGGAGTTGGAATTAGGCATTTCTTTAACTGTACCTTGGTAAATACGATTAGGCGGTGATATTTAAGATAAAAAACAAATCAACGTCCTTTAAAGGCCGTCCATCGAGACGCCAATAAGATAATACGGCAATATTTGTGACTTTCCTCGTATTAAAAAAATAATTATATGTAATAGGTATTTTTTTTCTAAGAGTGTAAAAAATACGTTTTTGGTAATCGTTCATTTAGGACTTATTAGCATATATTAGCAACTAAATATGCATGAAACAACAACTGAAACTATTTCCAATATTAATAAAACGTTGTTATTTTTTTAAAGATTTTAAACTCTTAAAACCATTAGCGAAAACCATTCATAAAATCAATGCGCACTAAATAATTTTTCTTCTTTGTTATTTTTATAAGTTAAAAAAAACACCAATACCCTAATTGCTTATTGTTAAAAAAAAGCTATATTCTCTCAAGTCAAGGTCAAATGGTAGGAAATGACAGAACACAAGTGTTTGTCTGTTATTGAGCCGTAGTTTTAATATAAGTAAATAAAAATATATTAATTAAAAAATAAATGTTTAAGATATATTCTTGGATAGGTGCAAGATGACATCCAACAAAAAATTTAAAGATAAGTCAATATCTATTGATAATATTCCTGCCGCACAAGTTGACTGTACACAATCTGTTGAATAGGTGGCGTAACTACTTATATAGAGGTAATATAATGTCTAGATTTTACCAGTTAGACAAGTCATTAATTTTAAATATTGCAGGACAGCATAATCAGTAGACAAAAACTTGAGCAGTTTAGACCATTTCAATTCAATAAAAAACACAGTAGTAATATTTTTCAGATAAAGCGAGATGACTGCAATGAGGCAGATTAAAATAATCACAATTTAGGAGTATATTTACTAGGGTAATAATATAGTTAAGTAACTAAATGATTATACTTATAAAATTTAAGTTTTTTGCTAATTTACTTGTGCTTTTTGCCTGACGTAACCTTGTCATTCGAATATAAATATTATGACATTTGTTAGATTGGTTGCCTACTACCGAAATATATTCCGAAAAAAATTCAAGAAAAATTATGATTTTTACAATTCAGTAACGAAACAAGCGCCGAAAAAATATTGTAACTAACTCAGGCATTAATGGCAATTAATGATCTTAACCCTTACCGTATTTTATTTTGGCTCCCAAAGTAGTTTGAATTTTACCATTGCAGTTGGTTTTGTCGATTATCGGAAGTCAATGGCAATATTTATGAATATAGTAAGAGAAAAATACTCAAGATTCTTATTCTTGAATACACTGTACGCATTCCGACTAAGCAGGACCAAAGATATCTAGCGGATAAGATGATCCATTCAATCTATATTTTGATACCCCTAATGGATTTGGCTAGAGCCCATGTATCGAGAACCCATCAAGAAAGTTCAGGCCGGGAGGCATTTACTATTGGCGTGATGGGTAGTACAATTTTAGACGCTTTATTTGTTTCGAATTAAACACAATAAGTCGCACTTTTTGGGGATTCCACTTAAAACATACGGAAGCATTGATATCTTCGAACTGTTAGCCTCAAAGCATCATTGTTAGATTATTGGCAGGACCAAAATCCCTGGGACAAAGCGAATGAATCTTTCTCTAGACAGGCCTTCCTAACACTTGGCCTTTTAACGATGTACGAAAAATCAAGATCGCAATTTTTGATTTTTGTTTAATTTCCAGCACGTCAATTCGCCCCTATCAAAACCACTAAGGTAACAGATATCATCAGGACTTTGTACTCAAAGCATATGTGTTACCATTATTAAATTTAAATTTAAATTCATGTGGAATATAATCGTTTAATATCAGGTTCAAAAACGGGCAAAGGGATAAGTGTGATAAGATAATTTTTGCTTTTTACCGCTTAAAATACGCATTTAACCAATTATACCCAAAAAATGGTATGGTTAACTTTAGTTTTAACGTTTTATTCATATAATTTATGTCCAGTTATCATTAAGTCTTCAAATTTAAAACCAATTATTACCGCGGTTAATATCGTAGATTTTTTCGGTAGTTCACCTAAATTCAATGATAGCTGAAGTACAAAAGTGCCGTTCAGTGTTGATTTCTCCCTCTAATACCCGTCAGTTGTATGGTATATTTTTACCAGCTTATAATGCCCTTTTGATTCATTGTTGAATCTAAAATTTAGTTTACATGATATAGCATATTAATTATTAATTTACCGCCTAGTAGACCAGTTATTTTAAAATTGAATTTATTTCCATTTTTCTTTAAATTTTTTAAGTAAAATATTTTTTTTTCTCGCCAGTGTACACTAGGTGTTAACCTTTTGGTCCCTTGGTAAATTTGTAAAAATCTTACTTATGTTTTATTATTATGTTGGTTATTTTAGTGTTATGTAAATTTTTAAATGATATGAAAATTTAAGTTATACTTTACTACACTTATTATTTTTTAATGCCAAAAATTCTAAATGTCTTTCTAATATTTCAGATTTCTACCCTATGTGTCTGATAAAACTTTTCATATACGGGGTATTTTATAAAAGTTACCTAGAATATTAAAGGGGTAGATTTTTCAAGTTAAAAAAAAAGTTTATATTAACATGCCTTAAAAAATATCTCCTTTTCAAAATACAGGTTGTTAAATTTCATTACTTTTTTCGGGTTTTTATAATATTCGGGTTTTTAAAAACTCCTTATTGTCTTAAGTTTAATCTATTTATTAAATAGCATAATTTAGTTTAAATAAAAATGTTATCGTTTTACCCACCCAGGGCATGCGCGTAGGCCCTAGTATAATATCATTTTAAAAAATATGGGCTTGCCAGTAATATTTTAAATTTTTTCCTATATTTTTTGTAACTCTTATTTAATACCTGACATAAAATGTAACTAGTATTTGTAAGTTACACCTTAGTTTACAAGAAAAATGTTTACCAATGTATGTAAAATAAATTTATTATGGAATGTACAATGTAATACAAAGATCCCCAAAAAACATTAATTAATAATATGTGGAAACTAAATTAAATGTTATAATTGACCATGATACAAGTTTCTACTTGTTCTATCTTTAAATAATATTAAAGCATACTATGAGTTTTTTCTTAATAAGTTTATTGCGTTATATTAAAAACATTTTTATTAAAATCCTTTTTCCTACCAAAACTAGGCTGCAATTTTTTAAATAGTAACATTAATCATATGTCAAGTACGAAATAGGGATTAATAAAACTTCACAAATTTAAACATATAGGTACCTAAGTGGCGTACTTACATTTTTTAAAATAATAATAAACTATTGCCTACGTGCACGTCCCTGGTAAAAAAAATACATTTTTATTAACACTAAAACATGCTTTATAATTAACACTGTAAACGTTTAAAGTTTGAGACAATAAAGACAATTTGAATACCCGATAATACTGCTACGGACTTTAAAAAATATATTTGTTTAGTTTAAAGAAATGTAACAAGTTAAAATTATTCAATTAAGGTTATTAATTTATTTAAATAAATTACCTCAGTTTTTTGCTGGAGTCAGAAGAATTTTTTTTCAGCTAATTTCAGACCTTTCTATTCTTTTTCACGTTACTATACAATGCAGTAGAAAACTCCAAAAGGGCCAGTATTGGATCGACTTTCAAAGCGGTTAGTTTATGACATTGACGACTAAACCGTTAGCATAGTAACGTTGCATTGTTGTTACCATAGAAACGTTTGTAAACCTGATTGCTAATAAAAAGGTGTAAGACGAGGATTTGTGTGTTTATACTAGATGTAACGGAATAAAACCAATAAACCGAAAAAAATTAATAATAAAACCTAATACCCAGCATTTTTAAAAATGAGACATTTATTGATATATGTTATTATAAACTTTTTTCGAAAAACTTATGTGAAATCACCTTTTTAAATATTTTATATTACCTTAAGAAGTACCCTGTATAAGTAGACAAAAATATATACCCAAAGTATTTGAAAGCCACGGTAGGCGGGGGGTAAATTTAAAACAGAAAGCAATAACTAAGGTAATATGCCATGTGTCACAACCCTGAAATACGAACACGAAGTCATATTGAGATTTAAAGGCCTACGGCCCGTTTCCCAGTTTGGATTATTAATAACCGTGATATTAAATTTAAATAAGTGATATATTACTTAGCGTTGGCGTTGTAGTAAATAAACGATGATTTGAATATTTTCACAACTTGAGCTGTAATATTAAAGAGATTTTTCAAAACGCCCTCCGCCCTAACAGCGGTAAGTGTTATAAAAAATCGTGCATGTTCATGTAACTAGCAATGGGCCATTCATTAATTTCGTAAAGGCTTGTATAAGGACCAGATAAGGACATGTATAGAAAATCTATACATGTCCTTATCTGGGGAAGAAAGGGTAAAACCTATATTTACATAATATGTTACAAGTCCAAATTTATTATAATAATCTAAAGATCATCTGCATCTGATAGCAATAAAAAGTATAAACCAAATTATCTGCTAAGGAATAAAAGTCATTGATTTACGTCTAACTGTGAGTTTTAGTGTAACTGATCCTTTTTTAACAACGTTTTATTATTTAGAAAAACAATATTAAATTTTACGTAAAAAGAGGGTGGGAAGGTTCAAGAAATCTTGGATAGCCTTGCGTGGGACTAGGAAGGGGGAGGGGGGTTGAAAATCGTCAAAATCATCGTTACGTAATTAATAAATAATAAAGCACACTAGTCAGCTAAACTAAAAAATAAGTCTAAAAATTTTAGCGCAGTTTATATATTACTATCAGATTCTCTCTGACCGATAACCCGGTGGATCCGATGTTAACGCCGTTATTCTCGGTTCTTCCTTTTTAATTTTATTTTGTCATATTATTTTTTTTTTTTATTAAATATCAATAAATCTATTAAAATTTTATTTTGTTTATTTAGTAAAATACATTTTTGTTTCATAATTTTTATGCATGTCGCACTTCGCATCTGTATGAAACTTCAAGCATATACCTCCCTAGAGGCCGCCTTGTCGCTTGTCTGTATGAACATCGTGTGATAAAGAAAAAGCGGGTAATAATTGACAATTTAATAATGACAAAATGTTAAATTGTCAATTATTTCGAAAACTATACATTTTCGGAATAGACCAATTAATACAAAGTTACCTTATTTTTATGCTAAATACGATAAAAATATAAAAGTAGGGGGTTTCCATTTGAAAAAATATACTTTTTACGTTTTTTATTAGTTAATTTTTGTACTTAGTTTTTAGTTACCCTGTATTAATATTAATATACAACCAAAATATCCACCCAATATACAAAATTGGGCCTCTTTTCACAAGAAATTCAACTCAAATTAAATAATAGAGTATGCCATATAGGAAAATTTTCTTCTTATTTTGGGCTCTGCAAACGTCATTTTTGACATAAAATTCAAGATAGGTATGTCAAAAACGGTTAAACTTGAGTATAGCATATTAAACAAAATATAAAATTTTCTGGGGAATCCAAAAATGCAGTAATATATAGTTAATTAAAAATAAGGAAGTTAGCATCGACTTCCGGTACAACCGGAAGTACCACCATCTTGAAAATATTTTAGACGAGTAGCTCTTATCGATGTTAGTAAACTACCAAATTTTCAAAATTTTCCGTTGCTAAGTTTTTGAGAAATCGACTGCGTCGGTTCGTCGTGGGACACCCTGTATAGCAGCAAAACAGTTATCTCTGGTCAATAGCATACCTTGTATTCATTGTGCCATGGCCTCAACAGTAGTTAGGTAACATGAAGCACGGTTAGTAGTTTGATGGGTGACCATTGGGAGGTACTGCGTGCTGTTGTGTATGGTAAGCTGCAAGTCTCGTCGGGATGATATGCGTTAATAGAAAGAAAGTAGCAATTCAGAGGTGGTTATTATTTTCATAACTTACTAACTAAATAACCATGAGGACACTACCGCGATATCTGCAAGGTGCCGTGAAGTACATTATCTACATGTTTCCGTACTTATATTCCGAACTAGAGAAGACTTTTTTTAAATATCTTAAGACCCACCATTTAATTTCTTAAGATAAAAAACTTATTATATATGTTTAAGCGTCAAAATACATATTTTAAAATGTGTTACCTTAACCAAACTACTTTTTATTTATATACAAAAAAGATAAAGTCGTCCGACGCGCTACGAACTGTTTTAACCCGAATTTCAAATATTTAAGCCGAATTCCCCAAAGTAAAGTTGCAGGATTATTTGAAAAGTAATTGCCATCAGTCCTGCAGGAAGTCCAGCAGTTGTAGTAGCTTTGCGCTAAGGGACCGTTCAACCCTCAAACCCTCTTTTATATCTTGCAAGCGTTAGGTTTGTGTCCCATCTATCAAATTTACAATTTGAAAGTCGTTAAATTGACTGGCTATCCGTTATGATTCAGATAAATTTTAAATAAATGCAAAAGCATTACAGGGTCATTGTATATATTGCCTATATGTAGGCATTGATTAAAAATATGAAAATTTATAGATTTTCATCTGAACTTTTGAAAAATCTTATTAGAAAAAACAAAAGACTATCGATTGATTAATATTTATCCACAAGTTTAATTTTTTTAAATGGAACACTCTGTTTATTATTAAATATTCAAAAATATCTTATTTCCTTGATTTCAAAAATATATTGTTTTATACCTTTTTGAAGAGCCATTAAGCAAATATTTAGGTTTAAAAATTATTGTTTAGATCCAGCTTGCCGGTGGATAAAGTTTATCCACGGCAATGACACAATTGTTCTCATTTGACATGCCATATTGCTGTAGTTATTTTATTATCACCCGATAATGATTTATACCGAGAAAGAAAAGTGTATATTTTTACGTTTATTTCATAAAAATATTGCAAATGCATACAGGGCGCGCCAAAAATATGGGCAACTACAGTGTGTCCCAAATTGGGCCTACATGTATTGGTAACTCGGGAACCATAAGAGCTACAGTGTTGGTTAAATTAGAAAAGTTTTAGACAATTTAATTGCAAAATTAAATTTGCTTTTAGATTTTATTTATCTTTTATGGTTTTTGAGATAATAAGAAAAAACCAAAATGGTGCATTTTTAACTTTGCCTGTAGCTCGCAAACTATCAATTTTACGGTTTTAAGATTACTACATTATTAGAACACTTTTTAAGAAGAATTTAATTTAAGTAAAAATATTTTTCTAACTTTATTTGTTTTTGAGATATTTACCCAAACTTTTGATTTTCATACAGACGCCATATTGGATTTTTACATTTTTGAAAAGAGCTCTTCAAGAGATTTTCATTGATGTATTACAAGTCTAGGTTTTCAGATTGCTTAAGCTCTAAAAACAATAACTTTTGTTTATTTGATAGTAGGCTTAGACTAGATTGCGTAATGGCCGCCCCGTTTTATAAAAAACAAATGATACGCATCTTATAATTTAAATAATGTTAATTTCTCGTTTAGAAAAGCCTTCAACAGAAATTCAAGTTTTGATTATTTTAAGTATTTACAATGTTGGCTCTTAACCTAACCAAAGACATTTTAGATTCTTAGTTACGAACTTGTTAGTCTATGGACCTTTTGTGAAACCGAATCCCAAAACTTATACAAAAAATAATGAAGCAAGAGAGGCGATTATAATGGAAAACTTTAGCGATGATCCCACAATATCGGTTAGAAAAGTGGTCTGTGCATCGGTCTTTAAAAAAACACCGTTTTCATCTATACAAACCACGTATTGTCCAGGGTCTTCAGGGGGATGATTTTAATAGACGAATCACCTTTAGTCAATGGTTTATTACTAAATGTCAACAAATACCAAAAAATGAGGTGTACGAGTTTTCTCCGGCCGCTGCTGGAACTAGAACACAGGGTACGGGATGTGTTTGCTTCCATCAACCGAAACACGTTACGCCGAGTTACCCGCAAGGTGTTGGAAAAATGCGAGAAATGTGTGAAAAATGGAGGAAGACATGTACTGTGATTTTATTTTCTTGTTTACTGATACATTTTTGGTTTAGAGTTGTGTTTAATTATTATCAGTTTAAGGTAATATTAGGAAGTATTAATTTTTGCAAAAACCATAGGGTAACAAGTTCATCACTAAGAATCTTAAATGTTTATGCTTAGGTTGATGCCGCTCCAGATGCGTATCCTTTGTTTTTTATAAAACAAGGCGGCCATCGCAGCTAGTCTAAGCCTACTATCAAATAAACAAAAATTATCGTTTTTAGAGCTTAAGCAATCTGAAAACCTAGACTTGTGATACGCAAGGAAGTTTAAAGGTGTATGGAAGCCCAATACTGTAGAACAAAATTGTCCAGGCGTGCAGGGCAGCGGGAATAGGGGGGATGGCCACGCGGAATTTGCGCAATGAATAGTAGGTCAGGGCCGGATTTCCATAATTCTTTGTTACTATCTATAAAATTGACATCATCAAATGTCAAATTCCAACATTCACTGTTTTTTTTATTTTTTGCACAAAATTGTTGGTTATTAAAGGATACTACTATAGAATATTTAAAATTATTGTGTAATATTAGATTTTATATCATCTGATATAATATGGAAAGAATAGATGGCGCCACCTTACTGCCTTCTATTTAAATGGTCGATATTTTTGGAAGTTTTATATTTTACCAAAATCTTTCTAAATAAATAAAAACACGATTTTTAATAAATTTCAACATTGTATGATAGTATTATGTACTTATCACCAATTTTGTGATAAAGAAGGGCAAGATAGTGAAATGAGTTTAATCTAATCCGAAGATTCTGGTTGTACATTAAAAAGTGAAAATTTTATAACTGCTTTTAAGGCATATACTTTTCACTAATAACAAACATTCATGAGACAGAATAACAGTGGTTAAAAATGTTTAGTAACCTTTGGTACCTGAGTGTCCATTGTAACAGTATCCGTTAAATATTATGTGTACAGTATGTCGAGCTTAAAAAGTTGATAATGCAAGATTAAGAAACCAAAAATCTAATTTATTTTTAAACAAATGGTATTGTCGCAAAAGTTTTCTCCTCTCCGATTTTGATCAAATTTGGTATACAGGGGTTTTTTGGGGCGCTGATTACAAATCTGAAAAAACCTTTTCGGCAACGTTTCGTTTCCGAGATCTTCATCATCAAAGTTGAAAATTAAACTAACCTCATTTTCACTATATTCTCCCTTCTTTTTGTACACAATTCTTGATTTTTACACTAAAGTGGCACACGATATTTTATAAACACCTTTTAAAACCTTGTATTTTTATTTATTTTACATCTTTTTTCCATTAAATTGCGAACTTTTAAGTTCAAAGCAGCAGCCATATTTGCTTAAAAAATAAAAGTGTAAAAAAGGTGTAAAATAAACATAAAAAAGTTTTTAAAAGGTGTTTGTGAAATATTGTGTGCCAATTTAGTGTAAAAATCAAGAATTTTGTGCAAAAAGAAGGAGGAATAGTGTAAATAAGTTAGTTTGATTTTCAATTTTGATGATGAATATCTCGAAAACGAAACATTGCCGATTTTTTTTAGATTTGTAATCAGGGCCCCAAAAAACCGTACCAAAATTGTACTTCCTTTCATTCAATTAGAGGGACCTGTATATATTAAAATTTGCCTGGTCTGCCCAGTAATCAATAATTATGATCCTTTAAAAGAGTGTACTAAATTATTAAATGAAATAAAAGTACCTAAATGTAAACCTTATTTCTTAAATCATCTAAAAGATAGTTAAGATTGCCCTACTTTTCTCACTAATATTTCCTATGAAATTTTTATTTTCTATTATTCATAATTGATATCTTATTATTTATTCGGTTACCTAACGTTACGTCTTATAAGAAGCACCTAATTTAAATATAAAAAATACTTACCTAAAGTTAAAAAGATGGGTATGTTACTCTTGGATTTGCAAGACAAAACCATACAACCTCTAGTCATTTTGTTACGATATTAAAAGTAACAAACAATAAACACAAAATTATAGTCACAATTTAATAAACACTAATCACTAAAATAAAAAGGTTTTTATCAATCCAAAAAACCGTACTCCGGCTCTCATAAAATTATAATGTGTTGGCTAACTTCACACTGATTTATCAGTGTGTAAGTAGGCAACACATTAAATTATTTCGTGGAATTTTGTTATTGCGCAGAATCGGCGGGGCCAACTCTGACAGTTATTTTCATACTGGGCTGGACATTTTTTGATCGAATGGGCCATAGCATTGGGCTTCCATACACCTTTAAACTTCCTTGGTGATACATCAATGAAAAGCTCTTGAAGAGCTCTTTTTAAAAATGTAAAAATCCAATATGGCGTCCGTATGAAAATATAAAGTTTGTGTAAATATCTCAAAGACAAAAAAAGTTAGAAAAATATTTTTACTTAAATTAAATTCTTCTTAAAAAAGTGTTCTAATGATGAAGTAATCTTAAAACCGTAAAATCGGTAGTTTGCGAGCTACAGGCAAAAGCTAAAAATGCACCATTTTGGTTTTTCTTAATTATCTGCCACAGCCCCTGTGACAGAATTTTTAAAAAACCGTTACGACGACTGGTTGGAAAGACATGCTTTCCTATAAGGTTATCTAAAAAATCTGGTGTATGCCGAAAAAAGCACAAACTTGGAACAGTTATTAAGACAGAACATTTCCCAAGAAAGCAAAAAGTTGAACAACGACCACCCAAATTACATTTTAAATGCTTTGAACAAATTGGAAAATAATTATATAGACTGTATCAATAAAAATGATTGTCACAGCTCTCCTACTTTTACTTGTTTTTGTCACTTATATATACGGGAAAATCTGTTAAAAACACTTTAAACCTAGAAATAATTTTGGAAGTACATGAATCGAGATAAAACCTTTTGCATTCTCTTTAGAAATAGATCAACTACAAAGTGTCGAATAAGGATTTTGGATACCACGAAAGGGGGTGTTTTTAACCCCATTTTTTTACACCCCACACCTCTAAAAAATACATTTTGCTAAAAAAAAAGTTTCTTTCCATTGTTATTGGTACACATAGGTTTTTTCAGGCCACTGAATTCCAATATAATATCAGAAATTACATTTGAGGGCTAAGAAGGGCTAAATTCACCTTTTTTTACACCTCACACCCCTAAAACATATATTTCGCTAAAAAAAAGTTTTTACCGTTTTTAACGATAAATATAGGTTTCTTAAGTCACTGAATTCAAATATGATATTAAAAATTACATTTGAGGGCTTAAAAGGGCTAAGTCCACCCTTTTTTTACACCCTACACCCCTAAAAAATACATTCTGCTAAAAAATAGTTTTTTTTTAACACTAAATCTAGGTTTCTCAAGCCACTGAAATAAAATATAATATTAAAAATTACATTTAACGGCTTAGATGGGCTAAATACACCATTTTTTACAGCCTACACCCCTACAGAATACAGGGTGTCCCAACGATAGAGTAAAGTAAGTTTTTGCTTACCTGATATTATTTGTGTCAATATCGTTTCCGCCATAGGATAGAGGTAGGAAAAGCGCATATTTTAAAAATATTGGAAGTTATACAGGGTGCGTCACAAAAGTGGGGTACGTAAAAGTAAGATTTATTTAAATGGAACACTTTGTATTTGTTTTTATTTTTTAATTCTATGGATTAATACTTACATTTTTTGTCATATAAAGCATGAGCTGAAATTTGATAGTTTCTGAAATATTCGGATTTAAAGATGAAAATAGGCATTTTCATGGTGTTGATAAATGGGCAGTTTCTACGTTACTTTAGAAATGAAAGCTTCCATATTTGGCAGGAGAAAGGACTAATGTTATATTAATGTTCAGCCTGTAAAATATTTCTAATTTGTTTTACAGGGTGTTTATTATAACCGTCCAAATTCGCACAGTTTCAAATTAAAAAATCTCATTTTTTTTAAATGGCACACCCCTTATATTTTTATTTTGTTTTATTCAGGATTAAAAACCTCTAATTTTTACCAAATATGTCCTATACCTATATTTAATAGTTATCGATAAATTTAGCTTTTTCCAAATGGCTACGTTGTATTAGGTACCATACCGGTAACATTGTATTGATCGCGTTAGCCATGAAAAACAATAGCTAGGATTAATAAAAAATTCATGTGTCAAAACAAAACGCATAATAATTGTCGTAAATTAAAATTTGACGTTACTTTTTTCGTCTTCATTTCGTTGTTATTGTATTGGGCATGGACTATCCTTTAAATGAGTTAATTGACATGATCTACGTGTAAGGCGAGGCTGAAAAAAACCCTCTGTTGGCCCAAAGAATTTACAGAATGAAATATCCTGAACGTCGGATACCTACTGCTACTGGCTTTCAAAATGTAATGGAGAGATTTAATTCCACCGGCAGTGTTAAATACTCAAAACGTGAAGTTGTTAACAAAAACGCAGCCAATGAAGAAAAAGAATTAGAAATATTGTTAAATATTCAAGAAAATCCCCAGGTGAGTACTAGGAATCTAGCGACGTTATGCAACACTTCCAAATCAACTGTGAACCGAACAACAATCAAGTTTAAATATCATCCATATCACATTGAGCTTTATCAAGAATTGCGGGAAGATGATTTTGAAAGAGAATTCAATTTTGTAATATTATTATTCAACAATTACAGTTAAATAACAATTTTTTGTGCAACGTTATGTTTTCCGATGAGGCAACGTTCAGAAGCAATGGGGCTGTAAATTGGCATAATATGCACTATTATGCCACTGAAAATCCATTTTGGCTGCGAGAAGTTCAAAATCAAAATCATTGGTCAATAAATACGTGGTGTGGTATCCTTCATAACCAAATTATCGGTCCCTATTTTTTTGATGAGCCTTTATCGGGCCGCTGCTATTTAGAAATATAAATAGCAGCGTGAAGAAATGCCTCAGTTACTTGAAAATATTAATTTAGATGAGCGGCTAAATATGTGGCTGCAACATGATGGTGCACCTCCACATTTCCATCGTGAAGTCCGGGAATTCTTGGATCGGCAATACTCGTGGGCGTGGAGGCTTTATTCCATGGCCACCAAGGTCATGCGATTTAACTCCGTTAGACTTTTTCTTATGGGGATACATAAAAGACCGGGTATATGTCAATAAACCAACGACCAAGGAGGATAAAAACAAATTCGAGAAGTTTGTCGTACGGTGTCACCCTTATGTTATCGGAAGTAAGACACAACATACAAAAAAGGATAAATATGTGTATTCAACAAGAAGGCCGCCTATTTAAACATATTTTAAGACGTGGTATTGAATAAAAATTTATTTAATATTAAACATTTCTTATTTAACATTAAGATGTAATATTGAATAAAAACTTAATTACTTTTGAATAAAAATTAAAATTCACGACTCTTAAGTGTTTGTTTTGACACATGAATTTTTTATTAATCCTAGCTATTGTTTTTCATGGCTACGGCGATCAATACAATGTTACCGGTATGGTACCGAATAAAAACGTAGCTATTTGGAAAAAGCTAAATTTATCGATAACTATTAAATATAGGTATAGGACATATTCGGTAAAAATTAGAGGTTTCTTAATCCTGAATAAAACAAAATAAAAATATAAGGGTGTGCCATTTAAACAAAATGAGATTTTTTAATTTGAAACTGTGCGAATTTGGACGGTTATAATAAACACCCTGTAAAACAAATTAGAAATATTTTACAGGCTGAACATTAATATAACATTAGTCCTTTCTCTTGCCAAATATGGAAGCTTTCATTTCTGAAGTAACGTAGAAACTGCCCATTTATCAACACCATGAAAATGACTGTTTTCATCTTTAAATCCGAATATTTCAGAAACTATCAAATTTCAGCTTATTCTTTATATGACAAAAAATGTAAGTATTAATACATAGAATTCAAAAATAAAATCAAATACAGAGTGTTCCATTTAAATAAATCTTATTTTTACGTACCCCACTTTTGTGACGCACCCTGTACAACTTCCAATATTTTTAAAATATGCGCTTTTCCTACCTCTATCCTATGGCGGAAACGATATTGACACAAATAATATCAGGTAAGCAAAAACTTACTTTACTCTATCGTTGGGACACCCTGTACATATCGCATATATTTTCCATTTTTAATGGTTCATATAAGGTTTTTTGGCCGCTGAATTTAAATATTATATCAGATATTAAATTAAAGGGCTTGGAAGGGCTAAATTCACCCTTTTTTTACCCGAAATGTATGTTTTAGGGGTGTAGGGGGAAAAAAGGGCGAATAGCCCTTCTAAGCCCTCAAATGTACTTTTTAATATCATATTCGAATTTAGTGACTTAAAATTTCCAATATAATATTCGGTTTTAGTAGCCCAAAAAACCTATATGAACCACTAAAAATGGGAAAAAACTTTTTTTTTGCAAAATGTATTTTTTATGGGTGTAGAGTGTAAACAAGGGTGTATTTAGCCCTTCTAAGTCCTCCAATGTAATTCTTTTTATCATATTCGAATTAAGTGACTTAAGAAACCTATATTTATCGTTAAAAACGGAGAAAAACTTTTGTTTAGTAAAATGTATGTTTTAGGGATGAGCTTTGTAAAACAAAGAATCATTTAACCCTTCTAAGCCCCAAATGTAATTTCTAATATAATATTTCAATTAAGTGGTTCGAAAAACCTATATGAATCAATAAAAATGGGAAAAAACATTTTTTTTAGCGAAATTTAATTTTTAGAGAGGTGGGTGTAAAAAAGGGTGTATTTAGCCCTTCTAGGACAATAAATGTAATTTTAAAATTCAAATTCAAATTTTGTGACCCAAAAAACCCATATGTACCATTAAAAACGGAAAAACTTTTTTTAGCGAAATGTATGTTTTAGGGGTGTAGGGGGTAAAAAACGGTAAGTTTAGCCCTTCTTAGCCCTCATGTAATTTCTGATATTATATTTGAATTCAGTGACCCAAAAAACCTATATTAAAAATGGGAAAAAACTATTTTTAGCGAAATGTATTTTTTGGGGATGTAGGGTGTAAAAAATGGGGTAAAAAAACACCTCCTTTCGTAGTATCCAATATCCCTTTTCGATACTTTGTAATTGATCTGTTTCTAAAGAGAATGCAAAAGGTTTTATCTTGATTCATGTACTTCCAAAATCATTTAAAGGTGAATTACAGATGTACCCGGACTATTAGTATATTAACGTATTAACCAGACACGTTTTGATAATGTGCCCTTACTTTACTTTTGTAACAGTTCGTAATAAAACAAGAAAATCATAATTTATTTTAGCTACTGTCAGTTACTAAGGTAACAAAAATGTGTTTTTTGTATCTAAATAACCTTGATATTAATATGCCCTCCATTTAGCTAACCACTCATTTAAAAGCATTCGTGCAAAATTAAGCTATATTCTATTCATATTCCTAGAAGTTAAAGTAGTTTAAAGTTGTTGCAAACTGTAACCGCTTCAATTTGAAATATTTAATCCGAATTCCCGAAAGCGAAGTTGCAGTATTCAAAACGTAATTGCCGTCGGGCCTACAGGAAGTCCGACAGTGCCCGAAGCAATCGTTAAGATACCCTTTCATCCTTAAAACCCCTTTTTATTACTAAAAGTTGTTAAATACGGTTGCACGGTCACGTATGTTTAATGTCACTAAAACAAAATGAAAATGTTAAAAGTGGATTTAATTTAAAAAGTTATATTTAGTAAAATAAATATAAATTTTTTGTTTTAGTTTTAAAAGCAAATTTCTTGGCATTTAAATAGTTTTAAAAGTTTTTATTTGTAAAAACATAATATGTATCCCACAAAAAACACTTATGTAAAAAAGGAGCAAGTTCCTATCCAAAAATATAGGTTTCTTAAGGTAGTGAGATCTAAAACTAGACCAAATTCTGTCCACAATATTGAGCATGTGCGCGTGACGTCACCAGAGGTAAGGTTATAGTTCGTGGATTAACAGAAAACCTTTTTTTTCGTGTTTTTTTCATACGTGTCAAACAACATTAAATCCTATTGGTAAAAAGACTTAAAAATTGTATTAATAGTTATTTACATTACAAGATGCGAAAGTTTACTTTTGGGTGTGAGGTGGTTTTTAAATGGCCGAGGCGAAGCCGAGGCTATTTAAAACCTCCGAACCGAAAAGGCCTTTCGCATCGTGTAATGTATTATATTTTTCTGCTACTGTTCTATGTATCGCATAATTTAATAATCATTAACATCATGTTTTAATGGAAATATCAGAATTTTGAAATTTTACCTGTTAAAAATTAATCCATAGCAACACATTTATTGTTGACATTGTCTGTCATCAGCACTTGTCAGATTTTGAATTATTGTTAATTTAGTATAAATCCATTCCCATTTTAAAATGTTAAATGAATATGAAAATGGCATCCAAAAGGCAGCTGACCTTGCTTGTGCCTCACTTCTGCCAGACAAATCTAAAGAGAGGTACCATCAAACATATAAATCGTTTTCTGAATGGCTTGCTACAAAAAATGTGGGTCGGATTGACGAGAATGTGATGTTGGCGTATTTTCAAGAAAAATCCGATTCTTTATCACCACCAACCCTCTGGTTTGTATATTCCATGCTCAAGTTAACAATTTCCGTAAACAAAAATCAAGATATTTCGGAGTTCAAGAAACTAGTTGCTTTTATTAAAAGGAAAAACGATGGTTATGAGGCAAAAAAGTCAAAAAGTTTTAAAAAAGAAGAAATCATAAAGTTTTTACTTAACGCGCCTGATCAAAGTTACTTAGCAATGAAAGTAATAGCCATTATGGGAGTGGCTGGGGCATACCGGACAGACGAAATATACAGAATGAAGCTAAGTGATGTAGAAATAAGAAATGACGTGGCTATAGTAAAAATAGTGGAGTCTAAAAATAAGGTTAAAAGAAACTTTGTAGTAACCAACGATGAAGGCTCAGTTCCTTATGTCAGATTTCTACAGGAATATATAGATGAGCGTTTATTGTATCGTTATGAAAGAGGTAAATGTGTTAATCAAGTAATTGGAAAGCACACTATTTCAAATGTACCTAAAGAAATTGCGAAGTTTTTGAAGCTTGAAGACATCAGTAGATACACTGGCCATTCTTTTAGAAGAACGTCAACTACGTTCCTTGCCAATGCTTCGGATGTCGATATTTTGGACTTAAAAAGGCATGGAGGTTGGAAGTCTTCTTCTGTTGCGGAGGGATATATTGCTGAATCCTATAGTAATAAGGTGGAAATTTCAAAGAAGATTTTACAAGCAAGTCCGCTAGCTAAATGCTTAAAATAGCCATTGTTGTTGATCCAGGAACGATGAAATTGCATTTTTTGACTTGACAAGATTTTTACCGATCTGTCTGTATAAATAAACCTTCTTTTTTATTAGTACGGACAAAACTTTCATTATTTACGGACAGTATTTTTAATAATACAGAAAGAGCAGTAAAACACGTTAAAAAAAAACACGAAAACAAAATTCTGGACAAAACTTGGTCTAATTATATATCTCAGCACTTTAAGGCAGCTTACTCACTGATGTACTCACACGACCGACTCAAGCAACTAGTTGCGTGAGATCGATGTTTTCCCATTGTTATAAAATCGATGCGACTATAACCTCGTCGAAATGAAGTCGTCAGAAGATGAGAGTGTTATAATCTCTTAATATTTTCATTGAAAAGACAAAAGACGTTCCTAGGTGCACTCGTATTTTGTAGAAATTTTTGAATGAAGGATGTTTGTAGCTCCAAAGGAACTCTATGAACCGGTTAAATTTAAATCTATGTATAGGATTAGTCCAGCAACCTCCTTAGAACTACTTGACCTAGTTTCTTAAACTTTTATTACTGTAAAAACGCATTGAAGGTGTTAAAATAAAGAAAATATTGACGATACATACAAAAACCAATGCAACTGACCGCAGTGCGACCGACATGTCCAGTCGCATACAACCAGTCCTATTTGCATCAATCGGATTACTAAAGCGTTAATGCTTCCACGAAATCCTTAGAAGTAAAAAAAAAACAATATTAAAGGTTTTCGAGCTGATTACTTATAAGTCTTTTCCTTAGGAATGCTTAAAGCCGAAGCAACAAACTATTTGGTGCCAGTAAAGCCAAGTTTATTAATTATTATTAATTTATTAATAATTTCTATTGAATTTGCGGTCTTAGGTGAAACATTGTAACAAATTTAATTTAAAAAAAACACTGGTGTAAAGTTTCACAAATTTTTATTCTAGATGGACACGTGTTGTAAACATTTTCAAAAGATCTTTTTAAGAAGAATGAGCTTTTAAAAATTTCCACAGATGGGGTTTTAGTAAACATTTTATTTTAAATATTTTATTGAGCGTTTTAAAAAATTAAAAATCCCGTTTTTAGAATTTTTAAAGTTGTTTTTTTTATTAAATTTTTAATGGAAATTTCCAAATAATCCTTTGTTTACCTTTCTGAATGTTATGTAATAATTTTTAAACCCCATTTTAAAAAAAATTAAATTTTATATTTGCAAAACCGGTATTTTCTCTTGCTGTTAGAATTGTTTCGTTTTTTATTTTTTGTAAAGAACGCCCATTTGCCCTTTATTGCGGGCACACTATTACAACATATTTTATATATTCCGGATTGTTGATTCTTAGGACTTTTTTCTTTTTTTTTAAAACCCTGCCAAATTATTTTTTTTAACTGAAATACAATTAATTCTAATTTTTGCAAAAATTTTTGCTAATTTTATTACTTATACCAGAGACATAATTTATAGCAAACCTTTTTCCTTTTATTTGAAGAAATTTGTGTATAAAAATGTTTTGAATATTTTTATGTTTTTTGTTTCTTATCAGTTTGTATTGAAACAAAAAGCATAAAAATATTCCGCTTTATATTTTTTTTTATTTTAAAATTTTCCAAAGTAAAAAATTTAAAAATTTGGTTTTGCTTAAAAAAGGGTTTTTAAATAAAAAAAAAAGTCCTAAAAAATTTATTATAAAATATGTTTAATAGGGAGAAATAAGGAAAAATTTTTCAATAAAAAAAGAAAGTTAATTTCGTAATAAAATATTTAGAAAAAAATAATTTTTTTGTAAATTAACAAAATTATCAAAAATCCTTAAAATAATAAAATTAAAAATATGTTGTAGGTGTTTTACGCGCAACAAAAAATTATATAAATTTTATAGAAGGGGCTTTTTTTTCTTTAAAAACAAAAGGGGGAATAAAATTAAAGAAAAAGGAAATTTCCCAATTTAAAATAATTTATTAATAATTAATTTATTAAAGTTCGTTAATTAACCATAATGATATTTAGGTTTATGCAAAAAAAGTATTTTAATTTAAAAAATAATAAAAATAATAGTATATTCTTTTATGGGGAGTTAAAAGAATACTTTTTGTGGCAAGGCTGTACGGGGTTTTTTGATGAATTTCCATGGTATTACCAAAACTACAAAAATTAGAGCAAATCTTTTGACACATTCTCGATTTTTTGGAAACAACTGCAACGATAAAAATAAATAGTGATATATGAATAGGGTATTTTTCACATTTTGACGATTTCAGCATACTTTTATTTCTCGGTCCTAAGTCAAAATAGAAAAAAAGGACAAAATTTTATGTAGAATCTAGTGGGGTGCTTAATTTTTTTTATCGGTAACAATTTTAGGGAAAAAATGCAAAGTTACTTTTGCTTTAATAGGACACCCTGTATATTACTCTTCTGTTTGTCTTAAAATAAAATTACCTTATTATCAATACTACACACTTTATATTCATTTTGAAACAATTACTTATTTGGGAAAAAAAATGAAATTTATAAAAAGGGACATCACGAACATATACATATTAAATTTTACACTCCTTTGTATAAAATTTTATTAGGTATTATTATTTTATTATTATTTTTTACTATTGTTTATTTTATTATTTACCTATTTATCATTTATTGATTTTTTAAAATATTTTTTTAAACGATTCATAGCAACTAGCTTATATGTTTTAGTTTTTAAACTCCTTTTATTTGAATTATTTTTTAAAAACACGAAAACCTTCCTATTTCTTGCTTAAATATGATACAAAATATTGCAGCGATCATTTATTTCTTAGTTAATTAAAATTAAAGATAATTAAAAAAAAGGCAATTACCTAACAATTTAATATACCATTTATTATTATTATAAAAGTTAAAAATTAATAGTTTTAAAAGGTGTGCACATTTAAACAACACCCATTTTCTTTAAGAATAAATAAAAAGTGTGTAGTATCAATAAATAGATAATTTTTGTGTAAATAAAATGTTCAAACATTTTGTGTCCCACTAAAAGGAACTTTGGGTTATATCATTAAAATCGTAATTTATAAAAATTATTAAGTACGCCACTAGGTTCTACGTTGAATTCTACATCAATATGCAACCTACCATTTTTTAATCTTTGCTAACAAACGAAGTACACAGGTGTACTGAAATCGTGAATATTTAAAAAAGGCCCTGTATCTCCGAGACGAATCAAGTTAGCCGCGATCTTTTTTAACTGTTATTTTAAAATTAAACTTACGAACGTGCCACCAGATTTTCTCCATCTTTTGTAGTTTTCCCAATACCATAAAAGTTTATTAAAAAGGCGCTAGCCTGTACAGGTGAGCCAGAAAGTCAGGGGACGGGTCTTTTTTTGTTGATACTATGGTTATCTTTATTGATTGGCCATGTGACAAATAAGAAAAATCACCGATTTTTTGAATGTCGTTAAATCGTCTGAACGTTTGTATTCATTATTTTTCAAAAGTTAAAGTATTATATCGGATTCCGTAGATTCAACCAAATGTTTTGGCGGAATACTAAAAACACAAATTATGTACACACCATAATTTTTGTACTTCTGTACCAAGGCGTAAAAATGCTTTACTTAGGCGTACAAGTATTTTGCTTTTTTACCTAGCAAGAAAAATGTCAATTTTAAATTGTCAAATACGTTGCAAAAATTGATATTATTATGACCTTTGAAAATAAAATTTAATTCTTTTAGGATGTTTATCCTATCTATATTTTTCCAAATACATAGTCCCTTTAGGCTTTTATGCCAGGTTAAAAAAATATTGCTTTTTTTCTGCCAACTAGTTTTTATGCTGTTAAACCAACACAACAACAGGTTTAAGACAAAAAGATTCAAATAAATTTTCAACCATACAAGACTTACCTTAAAATAAAAGAAAAAACTACCTTGGTTAAAACTGTATATTTAAGTATTAAAACAGAGAACAACTAAACCACTTTCTATTTATATTTCAAAAAGTTAAATTGGTCAGACGTTGCTGCAAACCATCCCAATTCCAGACATTTATTTCCATTTCGCAGCAGCGAAGTTATCGAAGCATTTGAAATGAAATTGGAATTGGTCCTGCAGGAAGTGCAGTGGCTACATAGCGCCATTTGGACCACTATTCTAAACACTAACCTCACTTAAACCTTAAAGTTATAATAGGAGCGGTCACGTCTGCGACTCGACTACGAATTTAAAGTCATAAAGTGGACTGGAAAAGGTTGCATGGTTCGTATTCCATATTTTCGTAAAGTATTTAATGTTGATAATAAATTAATTAATTAGAAAATATTTGAGATGTGTTTTATTCTTTATAAATCTTTTTTAAAATTGGAAAATATTGTCCAATATTTAAATAGATCCATGATAAATTATAATAAGTGACATTAATTTAATTTTAATAAAAACTTGTAAACATATTTTCCATCATGAAAGTATACGCTGATAAAATTATAAAGGCATTCCGAGCTGCACTCTTTTTGTAAAGGTTTTTTTTATATCAAGGTCCGAAAAATTTGAACATGTTTACTCATAATTCAGTGATTTTTGTGTAACGGATTTGGTAATTTTCATTTGTATTATTATTGTTTCAATGCATTATCATACTTTGAGTTTGCAGACTCGCTAATATCACTTAACTTTTCGAGTTTGAGAGAGATCGGATAATCGGATTTTCTTTTAAAGAAATCGATTATCGACTGAATTAAAACGAAGCTACTTGGATGTTGTCGAGCGTGGTTTTAAGAAGGCCGAAATTGAGTTAGAGGTATTAGACGCTAATGACAGACTAAAAAGCGACAGGATTGTTATTTGAAACAAGTAGCACTTAGAGATTCATTTTCACAACAAAGGCAGTAGTGAACCAGTGGTTTGATGCTGTCGAAAGGGCAATATCAATTAGGACAGTTTATCGCCGAATAAGATCTTTTTGTTTGTTTTCATACCGTCCCCATTTTGTACTACCTCTGACCCCACAGCATCGTGGTCTAAATGAAATGGAACTCGTCCTGTTCAGCGATAAGTCCAGATATTGTTTGGGCTTACATGATGGCCGTGCCAGAGTAGGGAGGAGACGAGGTGAAAGACGGAACTTCCAATTTTACATCGAACGGTATGGGGTACCATTGCTTACGGCAGCAGGTCACGATTAGTGTTCATTCAAGGTAGCATGACTGCCAAGCTCTAGATTTACGAAGTTTTACAACCAGATTTGTTTCTTTTTTGGAAACATTGCAAGATCCACTTTTGCAGCAGGAAAATTCATGACCTCATGTGGCACGTGTCTGCTTCAGTGGCCTCCTCGATCTCCAGACCTTTTCCTCATTGAATATGCATATATATGATGGGAAAACCGCACCTTCCACAAACATTAAAGACTCTACGAAACCCAATTCAGATGGCCTGAGATACAATACACCAAGTAGACATCAATCACCTAATCCAATCAATACCGCGACGACTTAACGAATGTCTAGTGAATAGAGAAGCTTCGACACATTATTAACATTAAGGTGGGTTATCTCCGCTGCTTTGCGAAATTTTAAGTTCTTCAGTGGACCTAAAAATTGTAAAAGTATGCTTAAAATAACAGCACTCCTACTTGGTGTTGCATTTTCTATATCACTTACGGCCTAGTGATGATCGCGTTGTTAAATTTAGCAATGGACTTAGCAATTGTTAAAAGTTAACAACGGTTTAGAATGTTTAACAAAACGTCATTACCAGTGTTATTCAATGATTTTAGTAGGCAACCTAACAAAATCTGACATTTTGTTAATCATTCTAAACCGTTGTTAACTTTTAACAATTGCTAAGTCCATTGCTAAATTTAACAACGCGATCATCACTCGGCCGTTAGTATATTTTTACCATATATGTATGGTCTATTAGAGAACATTTAACAAATAGGCAATAGATTTAACTCGGGTACTTTATCCTAAAAAACAAAACATTAATAATCACACACACTGTTAGGAGTCTTTTTTATTTGTTATTGTTTGTGTTGCATTTGTCAAAAAAAAATCTAATAAAAGTTAGTGCATGGTTCATGAATATAAAAAGTAAGTCAAAAAAATTAAAAATTGCCCAAGAGTTAAGTATTATTATTACGATAAAATGTAAACAAAAACCAACACAAAGTTATTAAAAATCAAATGTTATGCTTAAATACCAGGCCCTCCTATTTAAGCATTATTATTTTTTTGGAAGATATTACAATTACCCATGTTTAATATTATAAAGGTATTTTTAATATTTTTAATATTCTACTTAACTTTTAAAGAAGCTACACTTAAATCGATTCGAAATAACTTTTATTATAAACTAAAGCGTATTTGTAAAATTAAATTGGTTTCATATTTTTTTAGCTACCGCCAGAAGGTGGTGGTGGAGTTGGAAATGGTGGACATACTAAAACATATTTTTTTTTGTAAGCTTCTTTAAATTATTTTATATTTGTTCAGCTACCTACCCTTTTTTCTCGGTTGTTTTTTCCCTTTCCATCCCGTGTAATGTTAGTACGTTTTATTAATATATCTTTTACACTTGTAAGAATTTTTTATATGCGCGTTAACATTTTAAAGCAACATTATTACCATCATTGCAACACATTTAAAGTTTATTAAAAAAATGCTGAAACAATATAAACACAGTTAAGTTTTTAAAAAATGCTTTAATTTAAAAAAGTTATTTTTTAAAGTGAGAAATATTGGTCCAGCATCAGTAAAATAAGACATGAAAAAAGTTTCATAAAACGCCTATTCAAAAGAACGAAGGAAAAACCACTGAGACAAAGTAGGAAAACACTTCGCATAACAGTAGGGTCACTAACAGGGCACGTAAACCTAAGAGGACACAAGATAGGCTTATACAATGGAGGCCCAAGATTCTAAGGGTGCCATGAGGGAGAGAAAACAGCCTACCACATCCTGTGTAAATGAAAAGCGTTGGGCAGCCAAAAATGAGCCTACAGAAATATATTAACCAACCAGTCTCGGGGTCATACGAACTTGTAGAAGGAAAAAGACTAGTGGGAGGATTGGCATAAAAAAATTAGGTATAAAAGGCCCAGAAGGCTGCGCTGTATAGTAAATCTATATGACTCCCAGGCTCCATGTTTTAAAACTCGGATAAAAAATAAAGTCCTTTATTGCTCAAATGGCAGTAAATCCTTTGGGTCCATTGCCAGAAACATAAGTCAAAACTTTCGCACAAATTCTTTTCCAGCCCTAATCTCCAAAGATGAAATTGTTTCTACCTTTAAAGAAAAAGCCGAACTATTTGCAAAAAATTTGCTGCAAATTCTACTTTCGATCCTTCCGTTAATTTTCCTCTTCCAACAGTTGCCCCTGTTTCTCATCAAATGTCCGATATCATTTTTAAGGTCAAGCAGATCAAGCGTATTCTTTCTTCCCTTAATACTAAAAAATTGTCTGGGATAAATTACATAAGAGCAATCGTCTTAAAAGAAATGTGCTTTTGAGCTTGCACCCATCCTAACTCGCCTCTTTCGAATCTCTTACGACACGGGCATTTTTCCGGAGAGCTGAAAAGCTGCACGTGTGCAACCTGCTCCCAAGAAAGGATGCAAGACTTTTTCATTTAAATATAGACCTATATCTCTTTTCTATTCTTTGCAAAGAAATTAAAAAATTCATTAATTATCAAATCTTGAAGTATTTGGATAAACACTATATCTTTTATGACAGACAATAAGAATTCCGTCACAGAAGATCCACAGCTGATCTTTTTTTCCTTGTCTCACAAAATCGAAACAAGTTTTTTGAATTTTTTGGTGAATCCCAGATCGTTGCTCTTGACATATTTAAAGCCTTCGTTTAAGCCTGGCATGATTGGCTTCTTAACAAACTTCCTTCTTACGGTCTTCCACTCAAACTTTGCTCTTGGCTTTGCAGTTTCCTTTCTAATGGACGTATTTCAGTGATTGTAGATGGTCATTCTTCCAGCTTTTACCAGAATAATGCTGGGTGCTGCAGGGCTCAGTACTGGCACCCCACTCTGTTTCTTCTACACATTAACATTCTTCTTTCTTTCACAATTAATTGTAGTAAGTGGTAGAGGAGCTTTCCTCGCCTGAGGCGGTACCACCCCACTTGCCCTTTAAAGGTCTCGTGAAGTCTTAGTACGTTCTGAGTTCTGGGCGGTGAGTCAGTTTTCCTTCTTCCTCCTCCTTCTTTCTCTTTTAGTTTTCCTTCTTCCCCTTCTTTCTTTTTCTTTTCCTTTCTCTTTTTTTTCCACTCTACTAAAATTTGGAAATAATGATGATGGCACACCCGAACGTAAAGTTATCCGGAGGTAAAATACCCCTCCATTCGTTCTCCGGGCGAGGGGTACATTTGGGGGCCACCATCGAAAAGTCTGATATCGTTTACAAATATATGTGGCTTAACTCTAACGTGAACTCTGTTCACCATTATCTTCAATCCTCCAAACCCCACATACTATTTCTTACCGAAACCCAAATAAGTCCCAAAACAGCAACCGACCACCTACTTTTCCCAGGTTATGAACTCATTTCATCTTTTCGACCCCATAGCGCTATTTGTGCTTACGTTCGCAACGACCTGGCTTGTGTTAGGGTTTCTAACCTCGAATCGGGTAGGCCTGATATTCTTTGGCTTAAACTTACTTTCAGATCTTCTACTAAATTCATCTGCTGTATATACCGGTCCCCGTCTGACAATTCCTACAACAAGTTCTTTGATTTCCTTTCAATAAAGATCGACAATATTATTTCCCAGTTTCCATTGGCCGAAGTAATCGTCCTCGGGGATTTTAATGTTCATAATAAGGATTGGCTAGGCTCCACAAAAACTGATACACAAGACAGAGCAGCAGAAAATTTCGCAATTAGCAACTCGCTCACCAATCTAATTATGGAACCTACCTACTTTCCTAGGGTTCCCACCCATAATTCTCACCCCCTAGATCTCTTTCTTACTTCCACCCCCGAACTCTATCAAGCATCAGTAATTGCTCCCCTTGGTCGCTCTGACCATAGTTTGGTCACCGTATCATACTCCACTCATTTTGAGGCAACTGAAAGCATGCCGCCACGAACCATCTGGCACTACAATTCGGCCGACTGGGATGGACTAAGAGATTTCTTTGCCAGCTAGGCTTGGAATCCTACCTGCTTTTCAAATCACGATCCTTCAGAAATATGTAAACAAATTACCGAAACAATTCAACTAGGCATTGAGACCTATATTCCCCACACTAAAAGAACCCCATAACTTCAAATCACAAACCGTGGTTTTCAAATCCTGTGACAAAGCCAGACTTTTAAAACTTCAAGCCCACAAAAAGTTTCTTTATAACCCCAGTCCCGAAAATCGACAGGCTAGCATCGAAGCAAGAAATCAGTATAATCAGACCATCTCAGAAGCAAAAGACCGTTTTAACAATCGAATAAAAGATAAAGTTCTCTTGCTCAAATGGCAGTAAAGCTTTTTGGTCCTTTGCCAAAAATATTAGTCAGAACTTTTGCACAAATTCTTTTCCACCCCTAATCTCTGAAGATTGAATTGTCTCTACCTCCAAAGGAAAAGCCGAACTATTTGCCAAACAATTTGCTGCAATTCTACGCTTGATCCTCTATTAATCTTCCTCTTGCAACAGTTGTCCCTGTTTCTCATAAAATGTCCGATATAATTTTTAAAGTCAAACAGATCAAGCGCATTCTTTCTTCTCTTAATACTAAAAAATCGTCTGGGCTGGATGGCATACCAGCAATCGTCTTAAAAAAATGTGTTCCCGAGCTTGCACCCATCTTAACTCGCCTCTTTCGAATCTCTTACGACACGGGCATTTTCCCGGAGAGTTGGAAAGCTGCACGTGGCAACCTGTCCCCAAAAAGGATCCAAAAGTCTCCTTCTAACTATAGACTTATATCTCTTCTTTCAGTTGTTTGCAAGGTAATGGAAAAATTCATTAATTCCCAAACCTTAAAGTATCTGGAAAAACATAAGATCTTACATGATAGACAATATGGATTCCGTCACAGTAGATCCACAGCTGATCTTCTTTCCTTTGTCTCACACAACTGGAACAAGTCCCTTGAGTTTCTTGGTGAATCCCAGATCGTTGCTCTTGACATATCCAAAGCTTTCGATCAGGTCTGGCATGATGGGCTTCTTAACAAACTTCCTTCTTACGGTCTTCCACCTAAGCTTTGCTCTTGGCTTTCCAGTTTCCTTTCAAATCGTCGTATATCAGTTAGTGTAGATGGTCATTCTTCCAGCTTCTACCAAATTAATGCTGGGGTGCCCCAGGGCTCAGTGCTGGCACCCACGCTGTTTCTTCTACACATTAACGATCTTCTCTTTCCACAATCAATCCCATTCATAGTTTGCTGACGATAGTCCCCTCCACTCTAGTATTCAATTTTTTAAAGCCACCGTGTAATTCTGATTTTGAAAACAAGCACAGGTCAATGCAGATATCTCTTTCACAAGACCTCAAACTTATCTTGGATTGGGGCGCCAAAAATCGTGTTCAGTTTAATGCCTCAAAAACACAGTCAAGTTCGCTGTCGCGAAAAAAGTCTGCGAATGCTCATCCCTTCCATATGAGCGGCCAAGTTCTGCAGAACAAAGAGTCGTTTAATCTAGTCGGCGTTACTTTTGAGAATAACCTCAACTGGCACAAACACATTTTATCCATAGCTTCGGCAGCTTCAAAAAAGATTGAATTCCTCTTTCGAGCCAGAAAATATTTTTCTTCTTCCAATCTGTACACTCTGTATGTATCCCAAATTAGACCCTCTTTGGAATATTGTTCTCATGTCTGGGGAATGGCGTCCCCTACAACACTTAGCATTCTGGACTCCATTCAAAAAGGAGCTGTTCGTCTTATTAATGATCCAACGCTCACAGAGAGGCTTCCTCTTCTTGCCCATCGTCGAGCTGTAGGGGATCTGTCGCTCTTCTATAGGTATTTTCACGGCTTCTGCTCAGTGTTATTCCTTCTCTGGCAGCTCCCAACAGAGCAACACGTAGTGCAACTTTTATGCATCCTTTTACAGTTCAGTTAGAGAGGCCCCGAACTTCCCGCTTTCTTCGTTCCTTTATTCCTAGAGTGTCAAGACTATGGAATCTGCTGCCCGCAGAAGTTTTTCCTTCTCCTCCCAATCTCCAAAAATTTAAGTACCGTGTGAACAAACTCCCTCTCACCACACTGAAGACACCCACGATACGTTAGTAAAAAAAAGTGATTATATTGGTCCCTGTTTTCCTCTTTAACCAATATTTTTTCACAAACACACATTTTAGTGCACAAAAACTTTAGTAGCATTTTAAAAATAGCCATTATACCGGGTGTTTCTCAAAGATGGTTCACCCCTATAACTTTTTTATTCTTTAAGATGGGAAAATGAAATTTGGCTTGTCAATATATGACCTAAAAATGCATTGAAAGACGTCTTCAATTGTTTCTGACGATTTCCGGGTTTACCGGAAATGACCTCAAATTTTGAATTTTAAATGGAACACCCTGTACTTTTTTCACCTATTTGATAGAAAATGACATTCCAAATACAATGACACCTATTGACATTTTTCTTTAAAAATATTTAATTTTTTAAAATGCAATCTAGAGTGCCATGGCTTTGTTAAAAAAAACAATTTTGAGTCCAGGAGGCGTGGAAAAATAGTTTTAATTATCTTCCATATTTTATGTCTTTTTCAGAAAGGTAAAAATATTTTAAAATTTTATTTCTAGACATAACTAATTTTTTTAAAATATGACGATGGTGGCTCGTTGGCATATTCGAAAAAAGCATTTTTTGTGAATAATTTGATACCCCACACTTGGTATTTGGAATTAAATCAACACTAAAATAGCTAAAATATAGGCATAGTAGTTGTTGCTTATAAGAATAATAATTATTATATTAATTATTATTATTAAATATTATTTTTAGGTATTTAAATCAAAATGCCTTATTAACAAACACAGCAATAATTTTAAATAACAAACTCGCTTAATTGTTAAACTATGTAACATCATTGTTTACCATTAACGTTTTTGTTTATTTTCAAGCTATCCTGACAAAATTGTCCAGATGCATAAAATATGACTCTTAATCGAATGCCAGGGCCCGGATGATTTAATAGTTTTATAAAAAACAACTACTATGCCTATTATTTTGCTTTTTAAGTGTTGATTTAACTTAAAGTATCAAGTGTGGGGTATTAAATTATTTAGAAAGAAATGCTCTTTTTAAATATGCTAACAAGCCATCATCGTTCCATTTGAAAAAATTAAGTTTTGTCTAGAAATAAAATTTTGGAATCTTTTTACCTGTCTGAAAAAGACATAAACTACGTCAGATATTTAAAACTAAATTTTCACGCCTTCTTGACTTAAAATTGGTTGTTTTAACGACGTTATGGCACTCTAGATTGGATTTTAAAAAATAAAATATTTTAAAAAAAAATGTCAAAAGCTGACATATGGAGTGTCATTGTATTTAAAATGTCATTTTCTATCGAATAGGTAAAAAAAATATTACATTTTCTCATCTTAAAAAATAAAAAAGTTATTTGGGGGAATCACCTTTGAGAAACACCCGGTATATTATTTGGTGCTGCGTTTTTAACGATAATTATCTTTAAAAAAATATTTTAAATAAAACACATCAATATATATTTTTTTTTGATAATTTTTTTGTAAGAATTTTTTAAGAAAATTAAATAAAGACTGGTTATTACTGGTTATTAATAAAGCTGTATTATTTGTAATCTATTCGTAATAAGCCCAATTTTTAGGTGATGCCCACACATTTACGTACTTTAAATTGTAACACATTGCCTAATGTAAAAAGAATACTTCATTTAATATAATAGAGATTGAGAATTCCTCTATTAATTTCTGGTCTTTAAAATAATAGTTGTAGCACAGACTGCTTGTATTTTAACTTTTAGTAAGGTTAACTGTTTACAAAAGGGGTCTAAACGATTTTATGGCGTGAAGCCACCACAGCAGCATTTCCTGCAGGACCAACGGCAATTACGTTTTAAATACTGCAGCAAATTCGCTACCAGGAAATCGAAATAAATATTTCAAATCGAAACTGTAACTGCTTGCAACAACTTCCGACCACTTTAACTTTTAGATATATGAATAGAATGGAATTTAATTTTCTAATATTTGTTGCGTCCTAGGCATCTTTTGATGTTTCTTTAAATTAATTTTATAGAGTTTTTAAATTGTTTACAATATTATAAAAAAAGTTAATTGGTCCATGCAAAGAACTAGAATAAACTAAATGTTTATGCTAATTTTTTGGTAATTGCTCAGTCCTCACCTATTTCTAATCATAAGAAATAAAAAATATAGAGGGATATTTTTTAGGTGGTAATTTTTTTTTAAAAAAAAGGTATTTTTAAGTTTTTCGTCAATAAAATGCATCCATTTAAGTTAAGCAATTTGTAGTGATTTGTTGCATATTCTACGTGTAAAGAAAAATGATTCCAAAAACAAAAAAAAAATATAAACTTTTAAATTTTTCAAATATTAAAAAAATATATATCAAAATATGGAAATTTTTAAAAAACTATTTTATGTTTGATAAACGTTGTGAATAAAAATATTTGACTACTCAAAAATAAATTATCATGTTGATTTTTACATCCTATAAAAGTGGAGCTACACATCTAAATAAATACCATTTTTTTATAAAAGTTTTTCTTTACAAGTTACCATTTGAAATACCTTTTCTAGTTTAATTTACATTTGTTATTTTAAATTTTTAATTAAAAACATATTGTTGTTTTTTTTTATTTAGGTGACATTAACTGTTTTTTTTTGCAAAAAAGTTGTTTTTATTGTAGAGTTTCCAAAGAAAAATCCAAGTTTAAAAAGCAAATCCTCTATTTTCTAGATTTTTTGAAAATGCAAATATTTCAGATGCCTCTGATTTCAAGAAAGAGCAGATATTTTGGCGAAATTTGAGATTTAACGACAAAATTTGATTAAATTCACGTAGAAAAAACAAATAGAGGAGTAATTTTTAAAAGTTAAAATTTTCTTTGAAAACTTTTTTCCAAAATGTGTCCCTTAAAGTCAAGAGCATCTAAAATATATTTAAAATAATATGACTTCGATGCCTCATTTTAGATAAAAAATTTTAAAAATCCCAGACCGACAGTGACATCAATAATTTCAAACCTGGGAATGATTTTAAAATACGGGGTACTGCCAACGGACTTAATAACAACTTTGTATTTTAAGCTAGGTTTAAGAAGAATAAACGTCTATATCAATACTAGCAACCTACCAACTCAGCTTTAACCAATAGAACAAAACAACCTAACAAAAATCAGAGGGTCACTGCTCTTTTATGAAACACAATAAGAATTTGTAGAAAAAAACATATTTGAAAAATGTTTTTTGAAGATGAAAAGTGAGCTCTATTCGTCATTTTTGAGTGCTTTGTCCTTACATTAAATTACAAGTCAAAACCTGGTGATGAAACCCAATCTTTAAAAACCTGGTTACCTGAAAAAAACCAAACTGAAAAGATCAGCTACACTTGTTCAAGTTGTTAAACTTAAAACAAACAGACAGAACAAACAAATAATACAATTTTTTTTTGGATGTAGGGTTCATGTTACTAAAGTTATTTAGCTGTTGTATTGACGCAATTATGTTTGAAAAAAAAAACGTCTCTAATGGCCCTAATATTTTGTTTTTCTCTAAAGAAGAGCCATTCGCCTTATTAATGACTCACTCTTACAGAAAGCTGTCTTCTCTTGCCTATCTACAAGCTATAGTGGTCTTGTCGCACTTTTATGAGTATTAACAAGGCTTCTGCTTTAAGCAATTAGCCAATAAGACTTATTTTCAGACATTTCCAATACCAAAAACATGGCAAGGTCCACGATACAAAGAACTTTAAGGACCTTTGGTCCAGACTTTAATAGTTTTAAGACCAGCTGTCTCAGAAGGTCTTTTCTTACTCACCAAACCTCCAAATCTTAAGGTCACATACTAAGAAACTGCCTCTTACTTAACTGAATACATCCCGGGTACGTTAGTACTTGCTTTAGGCCTCCGTGAACTGTCCCAAGATAAAAAAGCCTATTTTTACCGATGTTGTTCTATAAAAAACTATACTTTTGTTTAATCGTTAAGTACCCTTTTTAACCTGTATTCAAAAATATTATTAACAATAAAATTATTAACCTGACCTTGGTAAAGCAAATATGGTATCTTTAGTATGGGAAAAATATATTTTTTGCACCATTGGCCAATAAAGTAATATTTATAGAATAATTTGCGTTCATAAAGTAGCACCTTATTTAAAATAAAGTAACTTTTATTGTCAATAAAAATAGCCAAATAATTTTTAAAATTTTATTATAAGATTAATAAAATATTTAACAACAAATTGATACCTAACTAAAGAAGTTTCTTCGGTCTTCTGCATTTTTTTTTTCATTACACCACTGTCTCTTCGTATAATGTTCTTGACATCGCAGGTATGGTACATTTCACAATAATTCGTTGATTTCTCGACCGCAATAAAATTAAATTGCAACCCTCACTGGTAAACCCAGCCATAAATAAGTTGCCTGACAAATATCTATTGTGTAGGCACCGCACCTTTTGAAAGGATACAGGTCCTGATTACCTACTAATATCAATAGTTTAGGTTAGATTGGATTGGATGCTTAATAACATAACGAAAATACCCTGGCAAACTCCAAACGACTGATGAACTAAAATGAAAAGACTCTGCTTTATATTGAACACCTGCAATTTGCCTCTAACTTACATAACATACCAAAAATAGGTAAAATAATAAATAAAGAAAATTTTAAGTCCGGACCTACATGCGGCTACCCAAAGTTTATTTATTTTTACAACCAACAGTAGCAGACTCATCAGCAGCCGTAGTGAGAAACAGGGCATCACCCTTGTACTTGCTATGGACGAACACGCCCTGAAGGAATTGGGCAAGAGGGGCTACCAAGCCTTTCTGGGCCTAAACCCAATCACCTTCAGAGTGACCAAAACACACAAACAGGAGTCTGCAGGAACTACGGGTGCTTCAAGCAAACCTGCAGCATAACAGGGCAGCCACGGCTGTCCTATGCAGGCTCCTATCTCGTGGAGACGCGGACTTAGCCCTCATACAAGAACCTTGGCTTTTTAAAGGAAAAGTTGGGGCTTAGGCGAAGCCGGAGGTAAGTTAATATATGACTCCAACTCTGGAAATGTCAGATCCTGCATATTTATTAAGAAGGAATTACATGCCTTGAAGCTGACTGATTTCTGTTCTAGGGACCAGGCGGCGGTAAGGCTGAAATACATCATGGAAGGTGTAGGGAAACTGAAGCTGTCCTGGCTTCAACCTACCTTCCATATGATGCATCCATCCACCCCCATCTGAGGAACTCCGCCAGTTGGAGCAATTCTGTAGGCGCTCTAACCTACAGCTCATTATTGGGATGGATGCCAAGCACACCACACTGCTTGGGGAAGCAGTGACATCAACAGGAGAGGTGAGTACCTTTTAGACTTTATTATTTCTGAAAATTTAGAGGTATTAAATAGGGGAATGAACCTACTTTTGTGACTAGAGCCCGTAAAGAGGTAATCGACGTTACTTTGGCATCTCCGCGTAACGATCCCAGGTAACTCGGTGGTATGTATCTGAGGAACCGTCGCTGTCTGATCACAGGCACATCTTCCTGGCGATCTCTGCATTTCAGAGGCCAATGGGGAGTACCGTGATTCGAGGAGCACGGACTGGGAGAAATACAACGAAACTTTGACCATCAACTGCAGTAACGTCAAAACCAGCATTAGGAACACTACTGACAAAACTTGCTTCCTGTGAACTACTGGAGGCTATTACAAACTCTTATCAGAATACTGTCTTTAGTAAAGCAAACCGCCAGAAAAAGTCTACCTGGTGGAATAACGAACTACTGAGCTAAGGAAAAACCCGCAGACTGTTCAACAGAGCGAAGAAAACGGGTGAGTGGGATGAACATCAATCTGCACTCACCGAATACAATAAACGGGTCCGTAAGGCTAAACTGGATTCATGGAGGAAATACTGCCAGGAGGTTGAAAATACCAGCACGCCAGCCAGACTCCAAAAAATCCTGTCTAAAGATCCGGTCAATCCTGTTGGCACTTTAAAAAAACCAGATGGAACCTACTCTCAAACTAGCAGGGAAACATTGGAGATTTTGCTCCAAACACATCTACCAGGATCAAGAGAAACTCAACTTAATGAGACCTACCCAGACGTCAATGTTCCGAATATTCGGCCCACAAGACGCGACTGGGAAGTAGCAAAGGAAGTCATAACCTATGAAAAAATCGAGTGGGCAATTGAATCATTCGAAGCCTACAAAGCACCTGGACCTGATGGGATAATCCCAGCACTACTACAGCAGGGAAAGCAAACCCTAGTTCCACTGCTTTTCAAACTCTTCAGTGTAAGCCTAGCTACGAGCTATTTGCCCAATGCATGGAAGCAGACTAAAATGGTCTTCATTCCAAAGCCGGGTAAGAACTGCTCCCAGGCAAAGGGACTTAGACCAATTACATTGTCGTCTTTTATGATAAAAACAATGAAAAAACTGATCGACAGGTATGTCAGGGAAAACTCTCCTACAGAGAGGCCACTCCCCAAAAACCAAACATGCCTTAAAACCCAATGAAAATCATGGAAACCCCACTCATCCCACTTTGGGAAATATTAAGGCGGAGGCGAGGTTGGGCATACAGGATGAAATGTAACAGCAACTGGTGCTCTGGGCCTGCCCTAGGACACACCAGAATAACGGGGCAGTATCACAAACCCAATATTTGAGATGAGCAGTGATACAATGCCAAAACGGAAAAAAACACAGACCATACAAAACCCAGTTTCCTGGGGCGGTAGTGACGATCTCCTGGTCAGTCTTGGAATTTGGTTTGGTATCCCGATGGATCCAAGACTGAAAAGGGGCCCGGCGCAGGAATAATGGGTATGCCCCCCAGGTTTAATGCTTATGTTTCCCCGGGGAAATATGCCAAATTTTTTTGGGAGAGAACTTGAGGAGGGGGGAATATAAGGGCAGGGACAATTGTCTTTTCTGATAGTCAAGCGGCCAAAAAAAGCTTTGGCTCCCAACAAGTCAACTCAAGTTGGGTTTTGGGAACTGTCTGCGCCCCCTTTAAAAATTTGGGTAACCACAACAGAGTTACACTTTCCTGGGTGCCAGGACACGGGGAAAAAACAGGGCAATGAAAATGCAGACTCCCTTTTGGGGGGAGGCCCGCAGCAATGTTTGTGGGGCCTGAACCCCGGGTTTTGGGAAAACCCAAAAAACCTCCGGTTTTGGGGTACATGACTCGGTGGATTCAAACACAACATCAGTCATACTGGAAACCAATTTCCCAAAGGGAAATCACAGTAAAACAATGTTTTCTCACCATCAAAAACATTTACAAGTGAATTACTAAAACTAAATAGGAATCAGATTAGAATAGTGCAGGATTAATAACCGGACACTGCACTCTAAGAAAATATGCAGACTATGGGCATCTATAAGAAGAACCCATTTGCAGACTATGTGACGAAGAGGAAGAGACAGCCCTCACATCATATATGAGTGCCCTGCACTTACAAAACTGGAGAACAAATCAAAACCTCATGGTGGACACTAACCACCAGGAGGCTGGGGACCAGAAAAGAAAGTAAAAGGGCTACTTCACCTGTCTAAGGTGTCAAACCTTTTGAAACAAATAAAAAGAGATCAACAAGCCCAGGGTGCAGTGTCGGGGGCACAAAACCTCAACTTGTGTATTTATTTTATCAATTAATCAATCAATCAACAGTATCAGGTTAAACGAGAAATCAAAGAATTACTATGAAATCTACTGTAGTAAGGAATCATTAACTGCTGCTGCAGCCGTCTTTATTTTATCTAAGACTTCTAAAATTTTCATTTTGACTTTTGATACTATTTTTGTTCTGGATTATTTTTTTTTTTAATGACTTTAACTATTTTTAGAAATTTTCAATGTCAACTAATTTGACAGGTTTTAAAAATGAACTTCTACATCTTATAGCAACTGCTATGGGAACTGCTTGATTACCCGTTATAAACAGGCTTTATTGACTTAATATTTCATAGCTATTACACCAAACACCAATCCACATATTTTAGAGTATCGCGTTAAAGTATTAATTTTTGTAAAAAATATTTTATTTTTTAATCCAAAAAAGAAACCGCCGCCACTGTTTATTTGTCATTTTTTGCATTTTCCACAAATGAAAAGAAATAATCTATTCATCATAGTTATTATGATCT
>JAHBCN010006627.1:0-42500 GCA_019359885.1 Listronotus oregonensis
CAAATCATTGGGATATTAACTAAAAATCAACAAACGCTGTTTATAGGGGCGGTAATAAGACTCATAATGCAACGCAAATATGCTAAAATAAATGACATAATAATCACTTATCTTGCAGATCGTAGATAAAACATATTTATTTATTAGACTTTTTTCTCTCTAATAACAGATTCTTAATTGGTGTTTTTCTCTAAGCATTTTTATGTTTTATTGCCAATCCTAATACTTGTAGGTAGATAAATCATATACTACTTGATATTGGTGAGTGATTACGATAGATTAGTTAAATTAAAATATATTTAGATTAGTCATTCTGAATTCGATTATAAGGTAAGCAGTCCGGAGATGTATGGAATGAAATATGTAGTCTCACCCCAATTTTAACCCCTTTTCTTAAGTTTGCTGACTTTTCAATCTCGGTGGCTGTGGCCGTAGACTTCTTGCGTCGTCAAAAGGTAAGCACTTAATATAATGGAATTTAAGAAGACAATGTGATCATTAATGATGATCTACAAAAAGTATTTGCGCTTCCAAAATTAACGCATAGTAACATGTATTACAGCCGCCGAAGGTCCTGTGCAAGATCGGTACGCCGGATGGGGTAATGTGCATCTGGCATAAAGACCGAGGGTCTTGATAGGTCATAGCTTTTAATTTATAAGCGAAAGCTGTGTTGAAGCGACAACTGCGCGGGGCAACTGAAAAAGCTTAAAAGAGCAAACAGATTCGTTTTCGTATACATGTTCTTAGTTGCTAATAAATATTTTACACCATCGATTAGAAATTTTTAGTTTTTGGCCATATTTTTTTTTGTCTTCGGATAGTGATTCTGCCCTTATAGAGAAACGAGCAAAACGTTCCAAAGCCTTTAGATAGTAAACGATGTAAAACGGTATTAGCTGCTGCTATACCTTCAATTCCATACAGATTGTTAAATATAGGTTGTTTTCGATAACGTGTGACGAAAGAAGAAGCTAAGAATAGTAATAGAGTAAAAGATGATGTATATTTATTTCTGTGTTGAACGCGCGAATTCTAAATCGAAAAGCCAGTCAAAATCAACTTGCAACCTTATTGTCTGTCTGGATATTTTTATCATGGTATTGAATTTTTCAAAATAAAAATAGATTATACCTGTATTTAAAAATAATATTCTAAAGGTTTTTAAGATACTTTGTACCAAAAAAATACACCTGTAAAAAGTCGCTTAAAACATTACGTGATAGACGATTCCTTATGTATTATTGACATTACTGACTTTAATAGAGTTGGCAAGTCTCACATTACCTACCCATACTATCTGCATCAAAATTTAATTATTTTAAGACTTTTATTATTATTGCTGTCCAAAATATAAACCATTTTTTATATTCAAAGACGTTTTTATTTCCTTAACTTAGACTATGAACGAGTCGCTACTGGTTCAATAGTAAATACTTTTGAGCATATACCTGTTAGAGGCAGACCTGCCTCTCGGCTGTGCGAAGAAGTGTGCGGGAGAAAAAGAAGAATAGCAGTATAACATTTTTCTCTGGCCTTACGTGCCTGATTGGTCGGTAGAGAGAGGTATGTACCCCGCTTACAAAAAATTTTAAAAAGCTGTTTAGAATTTAATTGTAAGTCAATTTGCAAACTTTAAAATAAAAATTTAGATAAAACCAAAAAAGACAGGATTATTTTTCAATTGAAGGGTCAGAGGAAAACAGGTATAAGTCAATTTTTCGCCAAAATTAAGATATTACTTAAATTCGACTCAGAATCAGCGTAAGTATCCTTAAAAGCTTCTAAACTGGAATAACAACAGATTAGTCAAAATATATACGGCATCAAAGTTTTACCCTAAGGAAACAAAGCAGGCAAATTTCACAGTAAAATGTATTTTTTCAGTTTCTAAAATAATTGACTTACCTGCTTTTTTTTTCCCTGACCACTTTTCTGTCTGCACTTTTCTTAATTTTTACTTATAAACTTTAAACTCACACTTAATAATTTAAGTTTACAGTGATACATAAATGATATTTCAGATTTTATTTCAATTATATTTGCAAAATAAGTGAGTAGGCTTTAAAACAAATGTAATAAAATAATGTGGTGTATATTGGGTCTGTTTCAACCACTGTGGTTTATTTGACTGGGTTGCCTATGACCGATTTTTCAGGGTTGAAACAAACCAAATATTTAATTACGGCAGTTTTTTCGGAATTATAGGATTTTATATGGGCATCCTTTTTCCTAAACCTAAATCCTGACTACCTACCCCAATGATGCCGAAACTTATTTTTTCCGAGGAAAGATATTTGGAAAATGGTTCTTTGATAGGCAAAGAAAGAGATTTGGCGTGTTTTAAAATCAAAATAAATTTAATGCAATGGGCCCATTATAATCGTTTAGTTATACATAAAGCCAGATTTGACATTAAATGATTTAAGTTTTGCTTCTTGATTTAACTCACTAAAATTATCATTCTTAGTTTTTCTTGTTAAGTCAAATAGGATTATTTAAAACAAGGCAATATCAAGAATATGTCGGCGTCAAACACTGAAATCCGTGATCTCCTGAAATGACTAGTCAGTATATGTATTGACAAACAGCGTAATGACCTTATTTTTACAGTGTTTGACTAACTAGTCAATTATTTCCTAAAATGCCTAAATCCCTTTTAGGAAAACAGCGGAAAAATAATTTTTAAATAAGTGTTTCCCTAGGCATTACAGGGAAAGACTGAATAATTAGTTCCTGTTAGTCAGTCAAGGTTTTTACGCTTTTTGCCGACCATACATGTACTGACGATCATAGCGATCATTTTAATATGATGGTTACTAGGTAAGTCTTCTTAAAATGAACCCATTAAATCATATTTGGCTTATTTAGTTTGCCAGGGACGGACTAGCACTGACACAATAATAGCAATTTTTTTAACAGCCTGTATGATAAAGGCTCAACAAGATTATTTTTAGATAGCTTTAACCTAAAACTAAAAAGTAAAGTACTTATTCTTGATTGACATCGATAAAATCAACTGTTTACGAAAAATAAAATATCATGGTTGGTAATTTTTTTACATTATACAGGGTGTTTTCTAATTGTACGTCAATATTTGGGGAAGCAATTTTTGGGTTCATGTTAAAAAGAAAACTTCATATAAACGTATGTCCAAAACGTGTTAATTTTTGAGATACAGGGTGGTAAAATTTTTAAAAATAAATCATTTATTATTAATATCTGTAATACCACTTTAGATATTTAAATGAAATTTAAATAGCATTTTTTAGTGTAACACATTTTTTTATTTTTACCAGTGGCGTGCGTACAGAATTTGACCTACCTATTTTGAAAAATAAAAAAAAATGTGGTTCACTAAAAAATGCTCCTTGATACATAGTACATTTATGCCAAATTTTATTAAAATATCTAAAGTGGTATTACAGATATTAATAATAAATGATTTATTTTTTAAAAATTTACCACCTTGTATCTTAAAAGTTAAGACGTTTAGGACATACGTTCATATAAAGTTTTCTTCTTTTTTTTAGATCCAAAAATTGTCTCCTTAAATATTGACGTACAATTAGAAAATATAATCTAAAAAAAAATACTAAACATAATATTTTATTTCTTGTAAACAGTTAATTTTATCGATGTTAATCAAAAATACCTTTTTTAGTTTAAGGTTAAAGCTAACTAAAAATAATATTGTTGAGCCTTTATCATACAGGGTGTTAAAAAAATTGCTATTATTGTGTCAGAGCTACTTTGTTCCTGGCAAACTAAATAAGCCGAATATGATTTAATTTTAAGAAGACTTTTCTAGTAACCATCATATTAAAAAAATAATAAATTACGCCCAGTATTTTAAGAGTTATTAAAAAAACGATTGTCAGGGTCGTCCGTTATGTACCTGTATCTCCGTAGGGAAGGCTCGTAGAAAAAAAGTTTATGGTAAATTGTCATAATAATTTAAGGTTTTCTATTAGATTCCGAGAGATTGCCCACATATTCTGGGACACCCTGTATATTGTAAAAAAACACAGAATTTGACAAATCAAAAATATGTCAATTAGCAATTAATAATCACAGAATGAACTGGAATGATTATTCAAGTAATGTAGCCAGGAAAACATAAAAAAATAATAATAATGAAGAAAGTACTTCTGTATTACTAAATAAAATTATACAGGGTGTCCCAAAAGTAATGGGGCACAGAGCAACAGCAGATTTCTTAGGTCAGAATAATGCAATTAACGTAAACTTGCCTTATCACAAAGTTGATAATAACTAAAATGCAGGGTATCAAACTTTTAATTTTTTTAGTTTTTTCGTAATAATTTCTTAACTAAATGACAAAGCGGTACAAAATTGGGGATCCATCGATCGTCCATACTTTTGATGTTGCTAGTAGAGGGCGCCAGCTACGGCCTACCCCACTGGTTTTAGATGACATAACTTTTTTTTAAGCCTAATATATTAACCTGTTTATTAAAAAAGAAGAAAGAATAATTCCCGCTGCGTCAAAATGTATGCCTCATTTAGGTCTTTAGGAGCAACTGTTTTCGAGATAAACGCACTTTAAAGAACCCCGCAATTTTCTATGGAAAATGTATTTCGGACAATTGTTTTTAAACTTTGCAAAGTTACAGTTATTAACACGCTGATTAAAAGTCACCACGGGCAACAAAACCCAAAAAACCCTCTAACCCCCCCAAAAAAACCTTAAATGTCACTGGGGATTTGGTGACCTTTGAGGGTGATTTAGGGGGCTTAGAGGGGTTTTCGGGTTTTGTTCCTGTGAAGACTTTTGATCAGCGTGTTAAAAACTATTACTTTGCAAAGTTTGAAAACAAATGGTTGAAACCCATTTTCCATAGGAAAATTGCGGGGTCCTTAAAAGTGCGTTTATCTCAAAAACAGTTGCTCCTGGAGACCTAAATAAGTTATACATTTTTGAGTCAAAGGGAATTATAGTAACTTTTTTTCTAATAAACAGGTCAATATAGTAAGCTTAAAAAAAGTTATGCCTTCCAAAACAAGTGCGGTAGGCCGTAACTGGCGCCCTCTACTAGCAATATCAAAACTATGTCCTTTAGTTAAGAAATTATTACAAAAAAACGAAAACAAAATTATAAGTTTGCCACCCTGTATCTTAGCTATTATTAACTATGGGATAAGGTACGCTGACGTTAATTGCAATATTTTGACCTAAGAAATCTGCTGTTGCTCTGTGTCCTATTACTTCTGGGACACCATGTAGATAACTATGTAGCATCAATATAAGTGAGTTTAAAAAATATGCTTGCTTGCCTTGCCGATTTAGTCTAGGATAATTTCAGACATCCTAAAAATCAATTCAATCAATTTTTACTTTTGAAAATATTCACACCTGTTACAACAAATTAATCTGTCATTTGTAAAATTACGTTATAAAAAATATTAGAATGTTCAAGATTCTTGCTCCATCCTCTTAATCTAGGCTACAGGTCTGGCAGTACCCTAAAGAATATTTTATAATATAGTTTTATTACAAGTTTTCTAAATATTGTTTTAAAATTATCATCTTAAAAAGCCCTAACTTGCACAATCCGTCAGAATTCAGACATTCTCCCAGCCAATGTTTATGGTTGGTCTGCCTTAACCTTTTTTTTTTCAAGTAAAGACGCAATGGCTGCAAAGGGGCAAAGGAAAATTATTTTCGAAAGGGACTATATTTTTGGAGCATTGGTTGACTAAGTCCGGTGATGTAAAGGAGATTGTGTTAAAAAAATTAAAATGGTAAGTTTGTGTTCTTGTTGTTGAACAGAGTTTTTTAAATCACACTCCAACAACAGGTTATTTTTAAATGTTGCTATTAGCTTCATCAAATAAAAAAGCAAAATTTATTTCGTTTCAGGTTGGGATCAATTTTAAATCAAAGTTATGGTCATAAAATAAGATATTTTCAAAAAAGTATATGCTTGGTATAACGGGATCAGAAAATGGGTTATTTCTACACAATTCTACAAATTCTTTAAATGCAGCTATATTTCACGTATACAATTTTTTTTGTAAACTAGATGGCATTGCTAATTTTCTATGTTACATAAAAAGTTGCTTTATGCTTCACTTTCAAAACCCAAAAATTATGGTTGAAAAGTCTGAAATTATTTATAAGATATTCTATTTGTTTACTAAAATGTTGCTATTTTCCGATAGTTCGCGGTTGTTGCCAGCTGTACAGACCTTGATAAGGTCTCATTTTATTTGTTTTCGTTTATATTTTTAAAATATGCATTAGGAAGTTTCAATTATATGTTCCACAAAATGACATTTAAATAATGTTCTAATTTGTTTTGTTTTTTTTTTTTTTAATATCATCGTGGAGAATAAATATTTTCAAATACCATTTTGATATTCCTAATAATTTTTTACAATTTTTTTTTAAAAGTAACTCTACGACCATTTTCAGCCGAAATAGCTTTTTCGACTTTAAAAATTCATAATTTGTTTATTTAGTGGCATTGGTGTGTATTTATAGTGTGTGTTTATGGTGTATTTATGGTAAAAAACGTGGATTAAAATATGATTTAAACTTTCATCCCACTATTCTAAGTTTAAGCTAACACAGTAAGTTGGAAAAATTAGCAAAACTAATATATTTTAGTGATAAATATATGATTACAGTTCACTCTATTCTAACCTACATATCTACTTGGTGCGAAAAAAAGCGCGCGAAAAGTTTGTTGGCTTAGACAGTGGCGTCGTTCTACCATCTTATATTATTTTAATTTTTCTTTGTTCGGCTTGATAATAGAAATGCCAGCAACATTGATTTGCGCCTGTTGCCAAAAGGGCTATGAGTTTAAATGTAGCATTTGTAAAACAACTTTTAAAAATACCTGCGTAGATATATCATCTAACGAAGTTCGATTGCTAAATGGTAACAAAGGATATGACTGGAGTTGCATAAAATGCCGTGAGTTCGGTAATGAATTAAAAGACTTAAAATCTCTAATATTAAAGTTACAAGAGGATATTCACGAGTTAAGGGCTGAAAACGTCGCTTTGAAACAATCACCAAATGAATCATGTGACTTTGAGGAGATTATATCTGAAATAACTGATCGAAATAGACGCAAGCAAAATATTGTTATCTTCGGTATTGCAGAACCTAATCAGGGAGAGGCTCAAGAAGTTCGAATAAGTAAGGATTTAAGTGAGGTCAAATCCATTTTAAATATTGTTGTGCCGGATTTAAACATACAGAATTTAAAGCCCATACGGTTAGGTCGCTTTGTCGCGGGTAAAAGTCGTCCCGTAAGAATAACATTGAATAATGAGAGCGATGTCCATAAAATCATACGTAAAGCGAGTTCTCTTAAAAATAGCAGATATAAAAACAAAGTCAGTTTATCCTACGATCGTACCACGCGTCAAATTGAGTATTATAAAAAAATTAAAGCTGATTTAATTCAAAAACAAAGCAATGGTGAAACAAACTGTAAAATTAAATATATAAACGATGTACCAAGAATAGTGAATTTAAACACTAAAAGAGCCCGGCAAGTGTAGTGAGTTGGTGTGCGCCAGAGAAATAGAGAAGAGGAGAAAGCGCTTCAATCTGCGCGAAAAGTCTAATATAGGGCGCCGCCATGGTTGCTTTCGCTTGTCATTTGTCATCATTTGTGCTTGTCATGTCATAATCTTGTTTGTAAACAAAAATTTAATTAAAATAGTTTTGGATGAATAATATTACTTTTTATGAACAAAATTAAAATGAAAACATGTACCATTATTAAACATTATACTATGCAGGTGAATAATTTGTATGAATTCAAAAATATTTATGGGTTAGAAGATTTTTTTCTTGGTAAAAAGCTTAGAATATTGAAATCCCCTACATAATGTGTTCTTTGAATTCTTCTTTAGTAAGGATAAAAGAAAGCAGAATACATTATAAATATGCATATAATATTTATTACAATTTTTTAATGAGAAGGGCAAGAAGATCCAGGTGACTTGGCAGAAATGATAAATGGAAATGCTAAAAATCGAAATAACAACTTGTTTACCCAAAAAGCTTTAATAATTTTACCCAATAACTGCAGTGCTGTCTTTTAGAACTCTAAAGTAAACATATATTTTTAATGGATTGTTTAAAGTCAAATAAAGGCCTCTGTTATTCAAAATTTGTGTACAGTATTTCACACTTTTTTATGTAAGTGCTCTTATCGAAGGTGTATTTCATAATTTGGTGTGTACAAAAAGTGTTAACTAATTCTGAATAACAACCAGACCTAAAGTTACAATAAAAGAATATAGCAAAAAATGCATACAATATAAAAGGCATCCTAAAGAATTTTCCAGCGAGAACATGCAATATGGACAAATAGCATTTTATTAAATAAAATAAATAATCAGTAAAGAAGTGTTTTATTTATACACTGTATTTTATGTCAAATGTTTTTTTTTGCATTAAAAAGTTGATTTACTTTAAGAAATGACACTGGATAATACATGTAGTTGGCCCAATTGAACACCTTTATTTTATAAAAGGGTTGTTTAACAATATCATATATCTTCAGCAGGTGATCATAAGTGTGAGTTTTTTTCTTACTATGAAAATTATAAAAGGAAGGTCCTATATATTAAAAAAAACATAGGTCCTAATATATATATATATATATATATACATGTATATATATATATATATATATATATATATATATATATATATATATATATATATATATATATATATATATATATATATATATATATATATATTTATATATATATATATATATATATATATGTATATATATATATATATATATATATATATATATATAGGTATAGCTATATATATATACATATATATATATATCTATATATATATATCTATATATATATATAAATGCTCAGGTCAGCGCCATTCACATATTTTATCTTTTTCTTATGATACTTTTTTTTTTCAATACCTATACTCTTTTTTTGTTTTCAGAATACAACCAAACACAGTCCTTGCCTTTGTAGCTTATTTTCTCAATTTTCTTAAAATAATTTTTAGTGGAGAATAGGTTTTTTTTTGACAATTAATATTGTAAAATTGCAAACATTAATTATATTTAGGCTGCTGCAGAGACAATTTGAATGATTAATATGTGGCAATTGCGAATACTAAGATACCATAATAATGGAGTTATATAGACACAATCATGGGCAAGTTCACACTCTCCCTCTGAGGAATAGAAAAGTGACATTCTTACACTTAATCCGGTAGGTTAGTTTGCTTAAACTATTGGGTTAATAATAAAACAAGATATTTTTATTAATAGGTTTTATTGATCATTAAATGGAATCAACTTGGTTAACTTATTTCTTGTTCTTTCCCCTTGAATAGTTTTGGTATGGTGTTTCGCCATGGAATAGGTGATAATTGGTGAGTACTTGGGTGGAAATGCCTTCCAAAAAAAGCGAAGGTATAACATTTTGTCTTAAAATTTTTCCTCTTGTCCTATATGTTGTATCATCCAGGAACTGTTTTAAACAAATGTATCTTTAAGTAGCTGACCAATTGTTCATTTGCAGTATACTCAACCATTTTTTAACCAAAACTTCCTTGTTTGGAAATCTAAAATTAAAATATTACATGTAAATTTTGTTGCCCCTGCAAGCATGCAAAAATCAAGAGACTTACACTATTATAATGTATGTCATCTTATAAAATTACAATAAAACTATTTTTTTAGCTTTAATTTTTCTAGGTTTTTATTTACCCAATGAAATATTTTCAATTATATAAAATGGAGTACTTACAAACGAAAAAAATAATATCTTCTAGAATTGGAACACCCTCTTTCACGCAACAAGACATAGTTCATTAAACTAAATTAAAGCATTATAAATGGAACACCTTAACTAAAATATAACAAAAAAGATACTAAGCCAAATCTAATCCAAAAAAGTAAACAAAACATTTACGAAAAACTCTTGTTTATACGACAACCCTTTTTATTGCATGAGAACAACAAAGAAAACAAAACAAATGTCAATTTCTTTGATTTGACAAGTAGAAGCAACCATGGCGTGTCACATGCCGTCCTCGTAAAATTGGATGCGCAGTGGTCGGAAGCGCTTTCTCCCCCTCTTCTATTTCTCTCTGGTGTGCGGATAACAGAATGTACGTGGGATTTAATTCTAAGACTGAAACTTTTTATCTTTCGGTTAGCGAAGGTGAATTGGATGTTATTGCACTCAAGGAAACCTGGCTTAAAAGAAGACGTTCGTGAGCACGGAGTTGTTCTCGAAATGTATGATGTAATTAGAAAGGATCGAAAATTTGGTATCGTTAGGGAAAGCCGTGGTGGGGGTGTGGTTATTAGCATTTAAAAAAATTATATTAAATCTCAAGCAGTAGATACTTCATATTTTGATGACAATTTTCCAAGCATTGATATGTTGTTGTGTAAATGTTCTTTTCAACACAAAACCTTGTTTATTTTATTATTATATGTACCTCCATCTACACCTGCTGATATGTTTCTTTGGAAGTTATTTTTTGAAAATCTGGAGCAACTAGACTGTTTACAAGCAGAAAATGTAATTATTTTAGGAGACTTCCAATGTGCCTGATTTTATACATTTAAATTACAATGACACCAAAACGTTTTCTTTGCCAACTTTTATGAATTTTTTAGATTTATATCAGTGCAACAAAGTATTAAATAACATGAATAGATTAAAGGATCTGATTGTTTTGTAGGGTAGACTGTATGGTGGAGAGAGGACTCTGAGCCGCTGGTTCCCGAGGATGCTTGCGCCGGCATCCGGGTTTTTAGTGGTTACTTTAGATAATCTGGGAGACAAGCAGCGCGAACTTTTGCCAAATATTAGAGTAAAAAAGCTATAACTTTCTTGAAAAAGGCTGACTTTTGTTCCCTATATAATGCTATTTTGCAGACAGATTGGAGATTTTTGGAAGAATTTCAGGATTTTTCATGGAATTGGCTCTTCAAAGCTTTTATGATAAACTGTATACTATATTTCTCTTGGGACATGCATGTTCCGGAGTATAGAAGTTTTAGAAGAAAGTTTCCACCCTGGTATTCATCAGATATTATTAAAAATATTGAAGCAGAAGGCTAAGATGCGAATGAAATATAAAATAACAAAAAAATATTTTTTATCTGGCAGAATTTAGACGCTTAAGATCATTAATAAAAGAACAAACTAAAATTACGTTATATCTTATATGTTGAAAATATTCAATTTTCAATAGTAAATGATTCAAAGAAATTTTGGTCTTATGTTAATGCCAGAAGGTAAAACTTCGAGGATACCGGGTGAGATGTATTTCTGGGATAAGCGGCTCGGGGAACCCCAGGATATTGTTGATGGTTTTGGGGGATTTTTTTAGTAGTGTAGTATATACCCGAGATGGACCTGACGATGTCCATCAGGAATATGGGAAATTTTATTAATGAACACATTAAAATACTACAGCCAATAACTGAATCGGATATTATTAGTTCCGGCAATAAAAACTTAAAGATAAGATGACGTCGGGTCCAGATCGGGTTCCATCGTTTATTGTTAGGATTGTATAGGTGCCTTTGTAAAACCCTTTATTAATAATATACAACTTGTGCATTAAAACATCAACAATGCCTAAGTTATGGAAGCAGGCAAAAGTATGTCCCATTTTTAAAAATGGTGAACGCAATCAAATTAATAATTATCGACTCCTGTTTCCATACACGACGCCTTTGCAAAGGTCCTGGAGTCGATTCTTTATGGGCGAATTAACCTGTCAGTTCGCACATATATTGCTTTAGAACAACATGGTTTTGTAGATGGTAGATCAACTGTTTCTAGTATGGCATGTTTAATCGCAATTACTGTCCAAAATCTTGGACAATCAAGGACAGGTGGATGTAGCCTATACGGATTTTGCCAAGGCCTTTGACAGAATTTCGCATGTGGTTTTGCTTGATAAGCTGAGAACGCTTCGGGACCGCTAAGCCAACTCTGGAAATTTTTCGATTCTTATTTAACCAATAGAAAGCAATTTGTGTTTTATAATGGGTACAAATCAGATGAATATATTGGTAACATCAAGTGTCCTTTAGGTTTCTAACCTAGGGCCTTTATTGTTTTTGCTTTTTGGCTAACGATTTGTGTCAAGCTATCAAGTGTGAAAAGTTACTTTTTGCAGATGACCTTAAAGTATTTTTACCCATTAGAACAGATGATGATTAAAAATTAATATTAGAACAAACAATTAAATATTATTTAGAGGTGGTGCGAGGAAAAATGGACTCAGTCTTAATACAGCTAAGTGTAAAGTAATGACTTACACTCGTAAACAGCATTTTTTTCAATATCCCTATTCAATATCGGGGGTGGTATTAGAGAGAACTGGTTCACTAAAGGATCTGGGAGTTATATTTCATACTAAATTAAGTTTTGTTGATCACATCAATCAGATGATTCTTGCGGCGGGTCGGACGCTTGGCTTCATTGTGCGTAAGAGCAGGAATTTTAATGATCAACGAGTTCTAAAGTTCCTGTATTGTACTCTACGTACGTTCAAAACTTTGAATATGCTTCTCATTAATTTGGAATCCTTACTATAATTGCCATATAAAGAATATAGATAAAATCCAGAAAAGGTTTCTTAAAATATTTAAATTTTAAGGTAGAGGGTGTTTATCCAGAGCGTGGTTCAGATTACCGTGTTTTGTTACAAAAAAAATATAGTTTTGAAAGCTTACAACTGGTGGAGGGTGTGTGCCTCCATAATATTTTTGTTTCAATTGGAAAGCTGCGCGGTGGAGTTGATTGTCCTGAGCTGCTGGATCAGATTAATTTCTTTGTTCCTAGATTAAATGCTAGAAATTATGTTACATTTATGTGTGATAGAGCTCGAACTTATGTTATGTTAAAATCGCCAATTAATTTTATGTGTACCAGTTTCAATAGAATTTCAAATGATTGTGATATTTTTAATTGTAGAATTAAAACAAAGGGCCAAATGTAGTCAGTGAGAGGTATTTTGAGTGTTGTTTATATGTATTACTTAACAAATCATTTTTATTTATTGTATTGTTTATGTTTAATAAGTTCTAATTTTTATTTTTTATTTATATTGCTCTGTAAGTGGGTACTTGTTGGGCAATAAAGCTATTATTATTATTATTATAATTATTATTAAGGCTTAAAACTACGTGAAAACATTAATTCCACTTATCAGATATAAACTTTTTTATTTGGGGTAGCTTTCAAAATTGTTATTTATTAAAATAAACTCTCAATATTATTTTAATAATTTTTCGTTGAAAAAGCTCTTGCTAGTATGATGATGTATTCACTCAGTTTTAAGTCTTAATGCTAATAAATGAACAAATATAAATTTTTAAAGTCAAAAGAGCTATTTAAACAATTAATGTAAAATTATCAGGATCACGAATATCGAAACGGCAATTTACAATTTTTTTTGTCCCGCGACGGTATTTTAAAAAGAACTTATAAACTAATTAGAACATTTTGCAACGATATTTTGTGGGGAAATATAATTAAAATTCTAATTACAACCGCATTTTTGCAATTAAAATCTAACAACATTTTGATAAAAATAGATATCTCATAAACAATTTTATATTTTTTAACAAAATAAAAAATACGTTCATATATTTTTATATGATTTAGTATTTATTTAGGGATTTGTTAAATTTTACTGGTTCTATTATATCATAAAAAAGCAAAGATATTTTTTATTTATTTTAATACCGAAAGACACAACAATTAGACAATTTCTGTTCGACTGCATCTAGCAAATTATTTTTTTAGGTTCGATTAGCTGATTACTTACTTATGTCAGTTGCTTATGAAAAAATTATTTTTTATAAGTGTTTCAAACTTACTAATTTCTTAATTTTAAGCAATTATTATGGCTGATTGTTTACTTCAGGCTGTTTTAATCAAAATCTAAAAGCATTGTCTTTTTAAAAAGATAATCAAATTACGCAAGTGGCAATCTGTGGTAAGAATACTTTTAAGTTTGTTTAGGCTAAAGGCCCAGAATACCATACATGGATCAGAATTCTGGGCTAAAGGTATTGGTAATGCAGTTTGCTTAGGCTGATACTAAACTCACCGAGATAAAATTCGAGACAACCAAAATTTAGATTAAATTTAATGTATAATAACTTTTTCGTTCATAGTCCGATTTTAATGTTTTTTTTTTCAAAATGTAGATAACTGTTTATTTTTAAAACACAATAATTGAAATAAAACGGTGTTAACGACAACTAACCAAAACTAACCATGACCGACTGAGAATTTTTGAATTTGTCTAAAAGGTCGGTCATAGTTAATTCTGGTTAGTTAAAGCGGCTTTTTATTTTTCCCAATTATTATATTTCAGACGTGAAAATGCGGGGGCGTATCAGAAAAGACCCCGATTTGGCAACACTGCACGCTGACCTTTCTTGTCATCAAATGGAGTTTTCGCATTATACGGAGAAAATCAATGGTAATTTTAAATTTTAAAATCAAAATAAAAAATATTAAAACACATAATTTCTCTTCTCCAGTAGTTTATTTGCAATCCCTGAGGACACTAGAATATAACTAAGTATATAAAAAAAATTCCATATAATCTAAAAATAGGAGAAAACCGTATATGCAATAATTACCTTAAAAAATTGTACCCTACGGGGTACAGTATTAAAAGTTAGTTTAAACGCGGTTTTAATTTGAAACTATTATGTAAATACCACTTATTTTATTACCTAAGACTACAGACGCTTACAAAAATTAATCATCAGTTTGCTATTTTTACTCCAATATATTGACACAACCCTAGATTTTCGAATCCTAATTTTTCGAAAAGTTGTTCCGAAGCTCTGTTCCCAGGGTTAACTGTCCCAACGCTGTTAAAACCATCTTCAGCAATTTTTTTTGACACATATGTGACAATAAGACTACCGTAACCCTTCTTCTTGTATTCGTCCAATGTTTGAAGTGCTGTTAGCTGACCTACAAAATAATTATATACTATTAATATGTTTAAAGTAACTATCTCTTAAAAAAAGGTAGGTAACGTTAAGAGTAATAGATAGGCAGGAAGGAAGAATATGGAAATAATAGTTCTATCAAAGGGCACAAAATTATTTTTCATAGACTTAGATATCATGACTAGGTTTCAGGGAAATAACTATAATTACGATTTAGGGAGACATCGCTTTAAGTCGCGTGGTCACGGAGCGCTATAACTTGTGCAAAGGACCTCGAACTTATTACTTATTGCATTGAAAATCGGCTTCGGTGAAATTTTACGATATTGCAGTATGTTAGAGTCCTATCCCTACTTATAACATTACCCCAGATAAAGCCACACATATTACCACTAGGGATGAGCGATATATCGCTACCGGTGATTTAATCGCCGTTATTGAAAAATCGCTGATAGCAAACGTTGGCTAAAATCGCAAATAACGGCGATTGACTGAAACAGCGATTTTTTAGAATATGCGAAATCGCGCCAACTAACATACAACACAGCTACTCGCTTTCCATAGCGTTGAGTGAAATAGAGCGAAATGCAACCCATTTAATTCCAAGGGTTCTCGACTCCATCTTCACACCTTTCGCCCAGTGAACTATGAAGCAGAACAGCTCTATAATATTTCACAATACTAGGTATAATACTTACAATTTTCAATGCAAAGAAAGATATAGTATAGATAGAAGTATGGTAGAGATCTTTTTTTGCAATGTGAGATTTAATTTATAACCTCGGTGATTAAGTACTTTTTCAGTTTGCTTTGCCCAACTAGAGGATTTAGTTTTTTCTGTATATTCATATAAAAGCGTTGCCGGCAATATTTTGATTATTTTCAATGTCAAGCATTCGTGATTATTTTTTCTTCCAAAAAAAAAAAAGACCAAACCATATAGTTAACAAAAAAAGGTGTATTTTAAAAAGTAAGTATTTTATATTACTTTTTCTTAAAAAATTCAAGTTTCCTAGTCAGTACCTCCAGTTTTACAGTTTATGATCAGTACAATAGGAGACAGGCAAGTAAAATTAATATGCAGCAGCAAAATTAATCACTCGAGAGCGCTAATAGCCGCAAATGATGAAAACACTAGTTTGGCCTAGTACGAAAAGTCGCGATCGCGATAACGCTTTTAAATCGCCGTTATTTAAAAATCGCCGTTATTTAAAAATCGCGATCGCCAAAAACGGCGTTATGCAAATATCGCTGTTTAGCTCATTCCTAATTATCACAAAAATGTGAGGGGCTGCCTAAAAATACGCGACTGGAAAATATAAACAATCACATTATGTTACTTTAGGCCGGCCGCATACATACAACTTTTTAGTTGAGCAACTGTTTAGTCGAATTGCGTGCTTGTGCGATTTTTATGACGACCAAACAGTTTAGTCGCCGAAGGTGCGCATACAGTCAATTCAGTCGCTATCGATTTATGTACTTGTTTGAATAGCCGCTGGACGACTGTTTAGTTGAACGTATGCGCACTCCAATACATGGCAATACTCATTGAACCGTCGCGATAGTTGCGCGACTGATTAATCAAAAGGCGATCGATGTGGTTTTACGACTATTTAGTCGAACAACTATCTAGTTGCTAATATGCGCACCTACATACATTTCCATATACTTTTAACGTGCAACTAAACAGTTGCTAGACTAAAAGTTGCATGTATGCGGCCGGCCTTACTCCAAAAAAATAAAAAAATATTATTTGGTTAAAAATACATACATTGGGAAGATAGAATTATGTTTTGCAGTTTGCCGGACCGCAAAGTATCTACAGGGTGGTCCAAATAATACACCAGCACAAGAATAATTAAGATGATTAAAACAAAAACAGGAAAATAAAAACACTTTATGTTACATTATTTTATTGCACTTTGGACCTCATAATAAGTTTAAATTTTTGCGACAGTCGAACACGGTGTGCCAAGTTAAAATTGAATTAATTATTACTTAGAACGAACTTTTTATTATAACCTATTTGTAACATCTAAAAAATATTAAAATACCTTTTTACATATTCGGTGTACAAAAGTTACTAAAGAGGTTTTTTTTCAAGATCTAAGAAAATGACTAGACATATCGATTATCTCTGACTGCAATAAAAATCCTCAAAAGTGGTCCTTTATGGCCATGCCAACAAAGGTGAGAATAGTTCAGGTCCGCACTTTACCCTATACGTTTAGATTTAACCTGGGGCAAATAGGACTTATATATTATTCCGGTTAGGTAGAAATACGACCCTGTACGGTCGGGTGCGATAATAAGGTCAACCTACCCTAATAGTACCATAAAATGCTAATTTCGAGGGTTTTTATTGTACTCAAAAGCAGTCGAGACTTATAGTCATTTTCTTATATCTTGAAAAATACTATAATTTAATATAAGGGTTAGGACATATATGAACAGGGCATTCAGAGCAATGTTTAAAGTAAGTAAAAAATTATTGCTCATTTTTATGATATCCAGAAAAGAAGTTTTATTTGTAGTTCACTTATAATTAAAACGGACCGTAATAAAAACGTGAAAATAAGTACCGAGCAGCCAATAAGTCGAAAAATGCATGCCAAAATGCATTTAAGGTTAACCAAATTAGTGCTACAGATGCAGTTTACCTCAAAAATCAACTACTTAAATGCGCTAAAATTGTTAACTGGTATTGGCACCAATTACTATGAATAGGGCACGTGCTGAATCAACCCAAGAAATTCTTGAAGTAGCTACGCATTAGGTAGATTCCACTAACACATTCCAAACTTTCCACAACCTAGCTTGAAATATCTACTTTACGATTGGCAACTACCACATTAATTTAACTTCAAGATACAGAAAGAAAGGCAGTACATATTGGCGACGGAAAAATTATTAAAAATGTGATAATGGTAAGGATATATACAAGATTTCAAAACGCCACAAAATAACAACTGTATTTTCAAAACGATAATGTCAAAATTCTTGAATATGACTGCACACGTTAATCTGGGGCACGAACCGTAAAAACATGTAGCTCTAATTAGGCTAAACAGCAGTTTTGGATTTAATATTTTTTTTGTTTCATATTTACATACTATATAAACACTCTTGAACCACATAAACTTAAAATTGTTTACATACCCATTAAAGATCGTAATGCCCACGAGACCAGCTGATCATTGGATTTTAGGTATACCCCATAACCCTTGTTTAATTTAAGAAAAGTTTGGATTTTTTTTTCGGAACCAGGATATTTCTTCGGCCAAATTTTATTTATTATTGGTATATCAGTTAAATTTATCTCTTTAATATAGACATCGGGGGGCAGACTAAAAATATAATAAAATACACTATTTCATAAAAGTTATCAATTTTAAACCCAATTCTAATTATATCAAGTCTGCTAATCGTAAACTAAAAAAAGGTGTAATAATATTAAATCAAATAGTTATGGAAATAGTGATTTAATAGTTTTGTTTTTTAGGGCTTTACCGGGAAAGGAAGTGCACATTCTTAAAAAGCATTTTGTTTTAAAAATTTAGTATCACATAGTCAATCTTTTGGGTAAATTTCACTAAAAAAACTAATTATTTTGTTGTACAATGGTATCGTTAACTCTGTCCGAAGAAGCCGTAAAAAACAAAAGATGACTAAATTAACTTTTTCATAATTCTAATCTTTTTCTTCTTTTTATTTATTTGAGCCTTATTGAATCGGATATGATTATAATTTATCGTTCGATGTTTGCTTGTACTTAAGATTATAATTAAATTAATTAGTACTTTAGCCATTATACAAGGTGTTTCCTAAGTAACCTAAAATATTAAGGAGATTAAAGGAATGATCATCCGTAATCATCAAAAAAAATATAAAATGTAACACCCCGTATATTAGAAAAGAGACATTTTTCGACATATTACAAAAATATTTATACAAGGAGAAAATACAATACTTGTATTAATTATACTAATATTTGTACAATATTCTTTTTTCAGTTTTTGTGTCTTTTTTAAAGTGCGGTTACTTACCTTATACTAGCATTGCATGCTTTTTCCTTGCTCAAAGAATATATGGTGCAGGTGTCTTCCACGAACAAATTTAAATTTAATTTGTTTTTTAAAACGTCAACTATTTTTGGATAAAATGTTTCATGAACGGCTAAAAACAGTGTAAACGGCCTTTGCTGATTTATGGGCCAATTTAACTTTTTGGTATAAATCAATCCATCCACTATATTTTTCCCTGATGGGTCTAGGCTGTGTACAAAAATGTCATGTCCATGATCCTATAATATAAAAAATCCGTTACCTTTGACATAAGAATAGAAGACTATTTTAAATACTTAAAAAGTTGGTTATAACATTTCACTTATTCACTTTTTTATCCGGGCGAACAATTAATTTTCTTTGTAAGTAATTAAAACTGTATCAAAAATATTTTATTTTTTAGTAAAACAGAAACACAAAGAATAAACAAACCATTTTTTGAAAATAAATCCCTCACTGTAAAACACCGGTAAAGAATATATAGCGCGAATTCGAGTGACTTACACTGGGTATCAAGCAAGAATCAAGCCATTGACCACGAAAAATTAATAATGTTTAAATAAGGATTTGTATTAATTTTTTAGATTGATTAATTTAATATAAAATATCATTTTTAATTTATTGTTTATTTACATTTTGTCTCGAAAGACTACAGCCCTTTCGCCTTTATGGACTAGCCGTCACTGTGTAGACCTCTACAACTGTTGAAGACTTCCTGCCATACAATTTATCTGATTCCAACAAAACATTTCCAGGTTTTTTAATTTAGTATGCGTGTTCTGTGTAAATCGCATATTTTTTTGCCGTTGAATTTGACAAATTGAAACATGAAAGATACAACAGAGACCTAATTAATTTTATTATTATATTATGCGACTTTTTTTGATACATTTTGATAACAATGATCTTAATTTCATGTTTAGTAAAAACAGAATTAGGTTAATTGCTATATAAAACATTGGAGTTCAGGTTTAGAAACAAAAAGTTACAATACCTATAAACAGCGTTTGTCGATTTTCTAAAGGTATTGTGATGGCCCACAAATGTCAGCGTCTTTTTATTGACTGTGTCTATCACCATTCGTTGGCCCGATATTAATCCTCAGTTAATGGTTCGACAGAAAAAAGACATAATGATATATCCACAGTGGCCTATTAATTTAACTGACAGAGTTACAAATCCAACGTTATTAATTAAGCACTGGCCCACTGCATTTATTCGTTACTCAGCATACGTTAGATCGTGTTTGTTCTCTTTTTTGGTCCTTTCTGTGGCCCTTTGCCTAACCACCGACAACTAAAAGTAAAACGTGCCACCATAACCTAATTTTTTCTGAAGCTGTTATGTTAATTCTGACTTTGTTTCGTATTTATAGTAGTAGTTGTAGACTATTTTATGACATTTTAAATTTATCTGCAAACCACATTGTTTTAAGTGCCTCGTTTGTCTTGTTGTGCTCAAGGCAATATATTATAGTTTTTTATGTATTCATATTTTTTTTTTAATAAAAATCAAACATTTTACATTTTTATCTCATTTGGTTTTCCAGTGGTGTTTCAACAGTTAGCCTAAATGAAACACGGTAAATATTAGTTACTATTTAGCTAATATCCCAATGATTTTCCAACAGTGGCACTAAATGAAACATAGGAAAAAATTAGTTACTATATCCTTAACACCCCAATGGTTTTTTAACAGTGGGCCTTCATAAATATTTCATAGAGCCAATATGTAGAAGTATTGGCAAACTGACTGATAAGTGTCGATGGGCCGGTGTGTCAAACGCAATAAGGGCCGATGTTGGCACCAACATATATTGTGTTAATGGGCAGTTGAATAATGAAATAAAAAAGGATATTGGGCCATTGATTTTCCATTATTCAATGTTTATAGGAAACAAAAACATTTAATGCCTAAACACACATAACAAACATACTGTGGTGGTGAGAATGCATGAGGCCGGAATAAAAAGTACTTAATTGAACAAAAGTACTCCGCATAAAACCAATGGAAAAAAAATTCTGTCAAAATAGTTGCAATTTTGGGTAAAGTTCGTTTTTAGTATGCTGATCAAAAGTCATAATGGGCCCAAAATCTGGCTATGGATAGTTTTTCGAAAAAAGTCAACATTTAATTTTAATATTATCACCAAGTAAAAGTATACGACCCCCAAAAACACAAGTAAATTTTTGGGGTCGCTAAGTCTGATTATGTTATTAGCTTAACTATGCAATGACATGTCATGTCAAAATCCTTTTAAGGTCATTTGGGGGTTAAGCCAAGAATAAATGGTTAGAAACATCCGAGAAAACACAATTAGGTTTTTAGTTACAATTTTACACAACACAAACAGTATACACTTTTCTTCCACACACATATCATGGTGTTAGACAACCACTACGTTCACGCCGTTGAATTTAGTTAAAGATAAAAGCAATCATGCAACTGTATTTGATTTTATGTTTAAGCAAAATACTCAAACAACCTTAATAGGACCTCTAGGTGACCTTTCATGGTCATGCGAAACACGTATTTGGATTCAGTGACCCCAAAACCTACTTGTGTTTTTCAGATGTTTTTAACCATTTATTCTTAGCTTGACTTTAAAATAACCTTAAAAAACTCGAAATGACCCCTACGTGACCTTGCTAGACAAGCAAATCCCATATTCGAATCCAGTAACCCCAAAAAAACTCGCATACTGTCACTTAGTCTGGTGATATATTTAAAATGAAATGTTGACTTGTTTAGAAGAACTTTAAAAGTGTCATTTTAGGGCCTAATATCTTAAAAACTATGCATAGGAAATTTTGAGTTCATTAACACTTTTGATTAGCATGCTGAAAACTGTCTTTCTGCAAAATTTCAGTCATTGCGGGGTCTCTTTAAATTTTAAGTATTTGTTCGAAGGAACTAAGCTTAACATGATAAAAAGAGCACCCGCGAGAACCTAATGCGGGATTGTTTAATGCAAAATTATATTAAAAAAAATCCCAAATATTCTGTTGTAGGTGTCTGCAGAGATATCTGCTATGGACCACGAAGGGGAACACATGGTTACAGTAGTATCCAAAGTACTTTAAACATAAAAAAAAATTCTTGTAATTTTTTCTAGTCCAGCAAGTGGTGGCAGGAAAGTAAGAATTAAGTACATTTTTAATTCTTGTGCTAGGATGGAGATCCCGATTGATTAACGTGGTGAAATTATTTAAAACTAATTATTTAAGTAATTGAAGCATTGCCGTACCAAAGGCACTAGGTACCATTTTTTAACTTTGGAGAAAGAGATTTAAATAAAATTATGTAAATAGAGCATTTTTAATTTTTTATTTGTGTTTTGGAGCCATCTTAATTGTACCTTGGAAAGCTAATATTCCATATAGCACTTGTAACTTTTGTGAGGACATTGATAATGGTATGTAGAATCTTCCTGAGCAAATAGCTGAAATTTTTGGTTTTTGGTACTTAGTGCCTTTGATATGGCAATGCTTTAATTATTTAATCTGTCTTCTCTTTTATGATATATACGTAATCTTTCAGGATAACTACGTAATTTTCAAGTATAAAAATTATTATTTTTACATTTAATAATCAATAGTCTTAGAATTATTTAAAAACAAAAGTGATATTTGAATTAAAAACAATATTGTAATACCTGTATTAGGACAAAAAACGTTCCATCCTCACGCCAGCAGTCTCTGGGCGACATAAAAGTGACCATATCTTTTCTGATCATTTCTTTTGATTTAATACAGGTTTTGATAAAACTATAAACATGTGGCAGCTTGTCCTCATATGATTTATACATTTTGGCTAGGTCCTCAAGGTCTTCGTCCTTTATATCAATCATAATATCATTCACATCCATTTTTGTGTTTAAATATCCTACATAAGTATTAATTATTAAATTATAAATAAATTTGAATATTTTGTAGAATAATTTACGTAATTCATTTGGTATAGGTTTTGGGCGCGTACAATAGTTGAACCAACTACGCCCTTATCATTAAAGTTGGAGGTTTAAGAAAATCATTGAAATACAGGGTGTTCCATAACTAATGGATAATAGAGCAACTGTAGATAATAGACATGAAAATAGACCGATTAGGTTAGGTTTAATAAGTTAGTTTTTCTGAAATGTTACTTATTAAAGAGATACAGGATTAAAAGTGAATATACCATCATATACCCATCATATCCCACACGTGTTCAATTGGGGATAAGTCGGGAGATCTTAGTGGCCATGGTAACAATGTGACATCATTATGTTGAAAGAAGTCCATTGTGACTTTTGCAACACGTGGTCGGGCATTATCTTGTTGGAAAGTTGGATTTGCCAGGGTGTCAAGATATGGTAAAAGATGGGGTTCTAGAACTTCTTGGATATAACTCTGCGCGGTCATGTTACCTCTGATGAAGATTAGAGGTGATCCTGGAACCATAAGCTATAGCACCCCAAAACATAACTCCAACAGTGTAATGAACATGTCTTTCAACAAAAAACTGTGGATTCCTTCTTTCACCACGTCGCCTTCTAACCCTGGCTCGACCATCGTGCATGCCTAAACAAAATCGAGTCTCGTCACTAAAGACAATACTGTTCCATTCCTGATCCCAGAGTGACCGTTCTCTGCACCACTCAAGGCGATTACGTCGGTGTTCTGGAGTTAAAGGGAGGACCCAGTGTGGTCGGTATGAAAACAGGCCAAAACTTCTCATTCGTCGGTAAACAGTTCGCATGCCAATAGGTCTTCCATGTTCTGCAAACCATTCATTTGCAATGGAACTGGTAATGGAGAAACGGTCCCTTAAAGCCAATAATCTTAGGCGACGATCCTCACGGTCTGTTGTTCTACGGCGGCGTCCAGTGCCCCTTGACCTTCGCGTACGGCCTTCTTGAAGTCATGCCTGACAACACCTAAACACAGTGTCTACACTTCTTTGCACTCTAACTGCAATTTCCCGAGAAGAAAGTCCAGCTTCCCGAAGTCCCACTATACGGCCCCTCTCAAACTCACTAAGTTGACGAAATCGTACAGGTCTCCGTACTCTAGGCAAGAATGTCAAGAACGAAAATCCGCCAAATTTGGATCTTTACTGCGGCTGCAATATTCATTTTTAGATTGTTAGTGAATTTTAAAAAAAGCAGTATAAAAACCGAAATCTCAGACTGATAAGACTGCAAATTCCATAAATTGTTATTTTCAGTAAGATAAATAAATTCACCAAATTTTATTAAAATAAAACCATTTAAACTGGGTGTTCGGATTTCTATGTTACTTAGTATATTTACATTAGATATATACATATAATCACAATAAAACTTAATCTACCCCAAAGTTCCATGTGTAATACGAATAAAATTTATATTTTTTAAAGAAAATCAAGTTTTGTTTTACGTTAATTATAAAAGCAAACCATGTGCCTTTTCTTACATTTGTTCATTTATAATGTTTATTTTTCAATTGGCTTTCATCGATACTTTATGCCTGGACATGAATATAATGATTTTGAGTTTGGGGCCCAGAAAGGCACTTATGCACTGTTATGCTATAATGTATGCAGATCCTACTCGTTATGATGGTTTTATCCCGAAAATCATGTATTGAAAATAAGACTGATCACTGTTTTAGTGAACTGTGTACTCCAAGAAAAATCTCTGGATATTAAATTAATTGTTAGTTATTTGGGTTTACGAGAAACCATGTAAAACCATCAAACATTGGACACCCTGTATACAGCTTATAAGGATTTTAAAAGCAGGCATCCTAGCCTTTACTGGAAAAAATATGTTTACTAGAACACCACTATTTTGAAAAGGCAATAAAAATAAATTTTAAATGAGAGCAAACTTTTACTTTGTTTTGCTACAAATATCAATTTTAGGCCTATCAGAAATACTTCTTAAATTTTCATAAATCCAATGAACTTCGAAACTTAATTTCTAAGTCTAATATGGATAAAAGATCTTTATATTTTTTAAAAAATGTTATTGTAAATTTTTAGAAATAACTGTTTTTCCATAAATCATTTGCTGATCTGGCTAAGGTTTTTTGCAACCAATGGTCATCTTAGTACAATTGCTGATTAAATAAAAATGGACCTGTCAACGGCCTTAAGAATTCTAGAAAGAGTATAAGAAGCAATAGAAAGATTGTCTTTTCAGTTTATAAAAGTACCAGCACATCACGAGCTTTTACAAGAATATTCTAATTTTTATAATATTGCAAAATTTCCCAGGGTTACAGGGGCTGTGGATGGGATCCATAATAAAATCCAGTCACTAGGTAATTTATATGAATCAAATTTTAATTTTTAAAAAGCTTAACGAATAAATTTATTTTTAAATTAAATCACTTTATTTTTGATAATGATTATTGATCACAAGTGTGGAAAATTATTAAAAGTTAAAAAAATAAATATAAAACCAACATAATATAAGGGCAAGGCGATAATTTTACAACTAATTATGACATGTATTTAATTATATAAAACCAAGTAATTTATGGAAACTACATTTATTAGCAAAGAAAACATATAACTTTAATAAATCAATTAATATTACATAAGCTAAATTACAAAAATAAAATAAATAAAAGGAGGTTGTAGCAATATACAGTAAAATTAACGGGAACACTTGATAGATTTTCAAAACCTTTAGGCTTTTTTTCATTACAGAACGGTGTTTTCGGCAAGGTACCTTTTATTTAAAATATTTTCATAGTGGGTACTTCTAGGTATACAAATGTTTTTTTGCCTGATAAATTAATTAATTTATTATATTAGTTTTAGGATCTACATAAAACTCTACCCAAGTTTAATGTTTTTAAATTCCCACCTAAAGTAAATAGTTTTGGAGTTATAACCGTCAAAGTTAAATTATGTTTTTCAATTGTTTATTAGTCCATAACTAATAATGTTAGAAGTATAAATATCAAAATTGGTTATACTGAATTTAAAAATAATATATTAATAAAAATATTTTAAATAAAGAAATCGTCATTAAAAACACAATAATTGTTAAAAAAGGTTTAAAGGGTTTGAAAGCTTAGAAAATAATTAAGTGTTTCCGTTCTTTTTACTGACTTCATATATCAAAAATATATGTTAATTGTATTAAATTTAGCTCCCTTTTTTAAACTTATTTTAAAATCCAATAATTGCTTTTTTTATGCTCCCATTTTTTTGTTAATTTATTCCTTAAAATTTCTTTTACAAATCTGCAATAATTACTAATCTTCTGTAAAAAAAATAATTATATTTTTGGCAACTCTTGATGTTGCTAATGCTTTTATTAGTTCTGGAGCTTCATTTTATTGGTTGTTTTGTAGCTTAGAGAAAAAGGTTTACAAGCATTAGAAGGAGAGGTAACCTACCTTGATTTTTGTTGGAGGTTATAACATGTCATCATGTTGTGTTATCAAAAAAAAAGTAAAACGTTGGCGTACACTTTATTTTTAAATATTTTTTTGGTGGTAATGTTTACCAAATTTTGACTTGGTCAGTTAAAAATAAAAACGTCGCGTCAGCTACCTCAAATCGAAAAGACTTAAATAGTGTGCAAAATTGAAATAGAATGGTCAATTCGTGTGGTTGCAGAATTGTTTTATTAAAAAATGTTTTAAGCAAGAAAATTAAGTTAAAAGAAGGAATGTTTCCAGTCGATCTAAACTTTCCACCCCTGGACAAGATGTTGTTTTGTTGGGATACTTAGAATACATTTAAAACAGCTCAGGATGCTGCAAATAATACAGGATTTCTTGGTTAGCAACCAATTTTCGGTAGATGAATCAAATCTTCCGAGGTAAATAGCCGTCCAGCTGCAAAAAAAAATTACCTACCAAAGAACGGCGACAATCCAGGGTAATTTTTGCCTTAAATAAGTATATCGCCCCTCCATTGGAACAGGATAGTTATTACTGACGAAAAGACATTTCGGGTCAACTTCCAAAAAAATGTACTATAAATTATAAAATATTATTATTATATATACACACTAAATTAACCGAAAAAAAAAGAAATCAAAAGTAGCTACGAAACAAATTACGGGCCTACAATTTTTATATGAGGTCGGTGCCAGCAAAGCCATCGTTTTTATTAATAAAATCTCATATTCGATGGCTTTGCTGGCACCAGCCTCAAAAAAAATTGAGGGCACTAATTTGTTTCGTATCTACATTTGATTTCGTTTTTGTTAGTTAATTTAGTGTATATATACAAAATATTATTTTATTATTTTGGTTTTTTTTATTGAAGTTGTTTTATTTTTTTAATTACCTTTTGATTTTATAATTGTAAGCATTAACTAAACACTAAAGTATATTTTTTTTAAAGTAGTAATAGTTCTTTTGTAAATATTTAAGATTTTTGTTGAATTTAACCAAGCTCCTCCTTTTACACCACACCCGTAGCTCGTATCGATAGGCCAAGCAAGGAAGTTTAAAGGTGTTTAAACTTCCTTGAGGCCAAGTCGTTATATCTACACGTATTAGTCTATATCATAAAAAGTACCGAACCGATTTTAATAACATCTTTACTGTTCATAAGTTAAGGTAAATGTAAGCCAATAAAGATAGAGTAGTTACAATCCAATTAATAGTTTCGGGGAAATGCGTGTACAAGCATACATACAAACAAACATACATACAAAACATACATACAGACACCTAGCAAATTTTGTATATTTGTTTGGATGTTTCTGCTGGGTGCCAAAAATAAATTCCTTGACCTCTTTCTTCTATACGGCGTTTTTTCCGCATACAGAGACAATATTACTCTTTTTTTTTTCAATTATATTTTTATATTTGGAAATTATGTTAAGAAAAAACACAAATTAAAAATACGCATGAATTACAGATAACTATGGTAATTTTGGGGCAAGTTCTTTTTAATCATTGGGTTAGATAGCAACAAAAAGACAAATCATCTACTTTAGCGTAAAATTAGTTCGTTGGTTACCACATGCGAAGCTTAAAAAAGCTGTTTTAAATATTTTACGATGCAAACCATTGTGATAAAAGCCTAGTATAAATATTAAAGTCCGCTTGTAAAAGATTAGTTTTTTGCACAATGGTGCACGTGGCCCTTAAATATTACATTGATAATAATTATGACAATATTCTTTGTCGTAATACGTTCAATATAGAGTAAATCACTATTGTTACCTTTCTTTTCATAAATCTTCTCTGTGCAATTATTATTGTATTTGTAATAAGTTAACTCAACTGCCCAGAACAGAAACTAAATTTTATCATAAAAACTTAAAAGTTATATTAAAATACTCAATGTTTAGTTTCACTATTCTTGTGAACATCACCGAGTGCATCTTACACTCAACACTCATACACACTTAGCGTACATGAACTATTGTTTTATGCTTGATAAGAAGCTTTTGTACTGTGCAACCTATATTCTTTACTGGTTCATTTTAAAGATCATGTTAATTAACTTTACGTATATAAGCCGGTTTTTAATCTTCTGCATGGGCTTACATAGTATGCGTTATCCGTAGGAGGTCATCTTGAATGCATTGCAATAAATAAAGATAAAAGTTACTTTTTACCCAAAGAACTTTTGTGATATTTTAAAATAACGAGAGATGTGCGTTTCTTGATCTTTTATTGTCCTAGTAGTTCAGTAAACGAAGTTGTGGACCTGAAGATCAGGTTGGGCTGTCACAATTTTTTTGTTTTTAATTTGCAAGGGCCTGAAAATGGCCCTCAAGAGATATTTTGGCCGATATTTTCCGAAATATGAGACATACCCAATTCATGTTTAAACAAAAAATAAAGAGCAGTTCATTAGCTGCAAAAATGATTCCCACCACTTTTGTCAAAAATTTAAAGGTTCTTGAGATAACCGGTCATTAACGCGCCCCGTATTTTTTGCAGCTGCCCCGCGTCTCGTAAGGCGTTCTAAACTACTTACACTTCCAAGCGGGCGGACAAATTTTTAAATTACTCACGTAAAAATGCATTTTTTTACGATTCAAAGTTCTTGTGAAAGAAAGAGCCTGTAGCTATAATATGTTGTCACTGTTTTCTTTTTTTTGTTTCTCTAATATATTAAAAACTTGAGCCAAAATTAGTTTTGGCGCGATATTTTAACCCTCCTATTAATCTGTTCATATTTTTTTATAAAGAGTAACTTTTGCAAATCCTTTTGGATATGACTTTGAAAGGTGTTGAATAAATTCCAAAAGATTCAATAAATATTTTTTGTGTATTTTTATAAACAATGTGTTTTTCTTTGGGCGGTTTTTTTGGATTTATGGAGTTTTCGGAAATGCTCAATTCTATCGGGATTTAATAGATAATCAAGGACCATATTGGCTTTCAGTGCACATTATTCAAAAACTTAGATTGCCTCCTTCTCGAGGACACTTCCTTTTTTTCCAAGTTTTTTAATTTGTTGGAAAATCGACAAAATTCTTGCCCCAATGAAAACTCGAAATTTTTTTGATGATTACTTTCTCTTCGTGCTTATATTTCTTGTGGTTAACAATTTTATCTAACTAAAAATCACATTCTGACCTTTTCATCAATATGTAAGATTGGCAACCGTAAGATAGAAGTTTAGGGAAGAAATTAAATATTTTGAGTTTTCCATCAACTTCTTAGAAAGATGGATCAAAAGTACAGGCTTCAAGTAAAAAAAAACAATTGATAAAAAATATTCGATTGACTTGCCAAGGAGTATATCAAAAATAGAAAGGTTTTTCTGAAGTTTTTATTGAGGACACGTGAATCTTTAGCAGGAGATGTTTATTTTTATTTATTATTCATGATTAATCATAATAACTGTTGATTGTTATTAGGTTTGCTAATAAATAAGTACTACAAGATTATTTTAATGTTTTTGACGAATGTAAAAATTATAATATACTTCCAAATCATTTGTTAATTTCTGGACGCGACAGTAAATTTTCTAAGCTAATGTTGATTGACACAAATATTGAATTATCTATTTACCATACGTTTTTTCTTACCTGGATCATCAATTTTCCGACTTTACATTAATAAATAAATTATTGATGAAAGTGTTCAAGCTCAAAGCTCTTGTCCTTTATAATCCTTTATAGTAACAGTAATTCTTAAGCAGTGCAGAAGATAACTTATAAAAGTTAAATTATCACTAAACGCAGAGAAATCCAAATTAAAATCACCTCCTATAATTACACGATGTTTTCAATTAGAAACATGCAACAATAAATTCCAAAGAGGGCTTAAAAAGCGCAAAACTACCTGCAGGTTTACGATAAACAACTAAACTGCTCAACAAAAAGATCGTACCATTTAATTTTTAGACCCATTTTCAAACTGCTGTAACTTTTTTAAAAATTAACTTTTTTGAATATCTAAAACGAAGTTTAAAACCGCGTTTCTTCTACTTTAAGCTGTATTGCATTTAGTTTTAGTAAGATGAATATTATCATGATGTACAGGGTGATCAATAGAGTGCTGCAAAAAAAAATTCGAGTGTGTCCCATTTCAGTGGTAATTTTTTTTGGTCGTTATAAATATGGGTTGTTACCAAGGTCATATCAATATCTCTAGACGCTTATGCCAGTTTTTGAATTGAGGACCTCTGGCTTGCGATACATTTCTAAACGTCAAATTTTCGTAATCAATTCTTTAAAAAGCTATAACTGGAAAATGGATTGACGGATTTCAACGAGTGTTTCATATTCGGAAAGCTCATTTCATGTAGATTTTTTATGTTCTAAGCACTTTTCGATAGGTTATAATTTTATGAGTATACGGGGCCAACAAATACCAAAACCGTAGCTGATTTAGAAATCCTAAATATAGGGTAAATTATTGAACGCCAAAGGGACCATATGTGTGTGTGTGTGTGTGTTTTGTTTTAAAAATGGCCAAGTTAAAGTTTGTGTTAATATCTCGAAACGATTTCTACCGTTAATCGATTTATGAAGTTTAAGTATCGACAACGTGATCAACAAAGTGCGGTGTGTCGACTATTGTTTTTCCTTCAAAGAAACTGGAAAGTAAAAATTTGCCGGACCCCAGTATTGTAATGAGTGACCCAGTATTGTAATGAGCTATTTTCCGGACTTAGTCCAGAAAGCAAAAGTTTCCCGTAACCAGTACCAGTATAATGGGCTATTTTCCAAATTCAGATTAGTCATGAAAATGACATTTTACCTTACAGTATAAAATAAAATATATTACAATTTTCTGCTTAGGGTTACATAAAAAGGGTACTTTTAAATTAACCCGAGAAACTTGACGGCTTTCGAGATATTTTAATTTTAAACTTGCATGGCATGGACAGCGTAAAATATTTAAAATTAAAGATAATTGCAATATTTACAAAAATGTTCTTAAAATAATCCACCCCTTGCTCAAATACATGCATCCGATCCCCCTTTCATGGGTTTTTTTTGTAAAAATTAATATTGTTGTTAAGTTTAGATAGTTTTAGATAATACTGAATATATATATATATATATATATATATATATATATATATATATATATATATATATATATATATATATATATATATATATATATATATATATATATTATGGACGGTACGCGCTTTTTTCTCGACGTCGTTGTCGAGCGTGTGTAGGCTAGCTTTGTGTTTTTTATTTTATATATTATTAAAATTAATAATTAGTTTAAATATATTTATACTTTTGGTGAAGGTTAATGATTCAACACAAAACTGGCCTTTGCGCGGTTTACCACGTGCAAATTTTTTTATTTGTGGAACACAATTCTATCTTTTTATTTCTTAATTATTCCGGCTGGATACTCTTTCTCAGGTGGCTTCAGATTGTATAAAGGTCTTATGAACGTATATAAATGAAAGTCAATATATTGATTTAAAATTAACTCTTATATTTAACAATAAATAAAATTTTAAATAACAAAAAAAATGACCAAATAATATCCTGTTGTTTTCGAGAAAAACTTAGAACTTAATCTTATATTTCTTTGTTAAACAATTCGCTATATTTACTATTACTGCCTAATTTTATACCATTTAATTTTATATTATTAAAATGTCCAAAATCATTTAAATTTTTATAATGCGGATCTGTCTTAAAATTCCTAGCGGCAATATCTTTCACTAACAATTTCTATTCTAAGTTACCTTGTGATCCGATCTTGTTTATGTCTCAACAGTCGTGACTGTTGACAAAAGGATATAAAATTTCTGCTTAACTAGTGTGAAGTATCTATCCAAACAATGATTTACTGAATATTCAAGACCTGGTTGTGCTGTACCAATTACTGCAATGTCTCTTGTCGGCGTCTTCCACTTGGTGATTATAAAAATAGATGTTGTTCCGGTGTTTATTTGTTTTGATGTTATTTGGGCTTTTTGTGTGGAACAATACGGCTGCTTCTTGGAGGTAAACTTTCTTATTTTATATTATACTTTAATTTAATTCACTTATTTACTTTATACTTTACTTTAAAACGAAAAACTATGAAGGTTATACTTCATATAAATCTGCACGTCCCCTTTGGGTATTGGCTATGATGATGTTTTCAATTGTTTTATGGACCTGGGGAGCTAGAGTTTCTTTAGCAACTAAATTTAACAAAAAGCATTGTTTTCAGGGGTAGAATGAGTTTATATAGGTTGTGGAAAACAGTTGAAAATTTTCTCGTAAATTCTACATTATTTGTATTCCCTGAGCTATTTTTAGATCATCAAAATGGCTACCTATGTCAATAAAATTATATAATTTTTTACTTTTGCCTTTGATTATAATTTTATGGTATATTTGAGATACTCTTACCCCCTTGAATTAAAGATAATTTTATGCTCTATCTATTGATATCCATTTCACTTTGTTCACAAAAGCCCTTTCTTATTATTTAAATTTTTATGGCAGGTGTCATAGGACTTTTGATTAAATAATTTTGATAAATTATTATTTTACTAATAAATTTGTTTGGATCACTTATATGTACTATAATCTAAATTAGCCTAATTTTACACACTATTTAATACTAATCCTATATCTTAAAATTCTAATTTAACCATATAAATTTGATTTTTGACCCTTGGTAAATGTTTGTTTTATACACATGCACATTATTTAAAGTTTTTATAGTTTCTTGTGTTTATATTCTGGTTTAATTTTCTTGTCATTCTATAGAATGTTCATGTCACTAAAGTTCTTGCCGGATTTGGCTATCTTTTACTTATTTTTACAGGCAATTTTGACCACTATCCTGACGTGTCACTTCACTATATTCACTTGGTTTTAAATTGTTTATAATTATTTTTATCCCCCTTTTCTTGGGTTACCTTATCCTAAACTATTAACAAATACTATTCTTATCCTAATTTGTACATTTATACCTAGCTTAACTTAATTTTAATTCCAAAAATCAATCAACTTTTTTTGGCTGTGTCATATACATTGCTATTTGTTTATATTTTGGCCCTTATTTTTAAAACACTTAGTACATTCTTGTACATTTTATTCTCCAAAGTTATCCTATATAATAGACCTTTTCTTTATGCTTAGTTTTGAGAGTTATTTCTTTTTTTAAAATTGTCCATGACAAAAACTTTGGATTCTACGAGAGCTTAGAGGTGAAATTTGTTATTTTGTAAGATACATAACTTTTATTTTTGTAACTGTGTTATTCTTTATTGAGTCCTTATTTATATTGAAAATTTTACTTTTTGCACTTTAATTTCTTTTTAATGACTCATTTTAGCCCTTAGATATGGTATGTTTTACTTTTATTCCAATTATAACATTCCCATGACATATTTATTATAATTAAAATAGTTCTAAATTTTATCTTTTCAATATATATATATATATATATATATATATATATATATATATATATATATATATATATATATATATATATATATATATATATATATATATATATATATATATATATATATATATATATATATATATATATATAATATATATATATATATATATATATATAAAAATAGTTTAATTATTACGCTTGAAAGATAGAGTAACTCTATTAGAATAAGCAATATATTTAAATCGTCAACATCGGAAAAATCTGAAATAATCTAGAATTAAATACCATGACGATCAAATTATTAATACAAAATATAAGTCAAAAACTGTTTGGTCAGTCATAAATAAATTGCAAAAATAAAGATGTAACAAAGACGGAAATAGAAATTTTCGACAATGGTGTAACGCTCTCCGATGCGGTAATCGCCGATAATTTTAATAATAATTTAGGTAATGTTGGGAGCAACCCTAACCATAATTAGATTGACTATGATTTTTTGTCTCATAATGTTCCTTTTTTTAACAGAACCTCTTTTATGTTGCCTGTGAGCAGAATTTATTTACATAGGGTCATACACAATCTAAAAAATTTTGATGCTTGCAGTGTGGATAATTTATCAAACAATTTGTTAAAAAAAATCTAAAACTTTAATTATTTGCTAATTTTATTTTTCTCGTTAACCTGTCAATAGCAAATGGAATTTTTCCAGATAGACTTAAATTAGCCACCGTCATACCATTATATAAAGAAGGTAATTCAAATTTTATGCTAATTACAGGGATGTAAGTCTGCTTTCGCCTATTTTAAAGATATTTGAACTACCCATAAAAACACAGTTAACAAATTTCTTGGCTAAAAATAATTTGATTTTAATCATGCACCATGGTTTTACCAGAGATTATGGTACTGAAATAGCATTATGTTTTTTTTTAAATGGGCCTTTTTGTGGATATGGATGTGCGCGCTTTTAATTGTGTGCACCCATGGTCTGTTGTAGGAAAAGTTGTACCGGTATGGTGCGAAGGGAGATCCATATAATGTTTTTAAGAGTATCCTGAAAAGTCGCTGTCAATTTGTACAGCTAAACAACACAAAAAGTAAAAAAATCGAATTACTGAGAAAGGGATGTATACTTGGTCCTCTACTCTAATATATTTTAATAATATTATTAAGTATTTTAATACCAACTTCAATATTTATACAGTCTGCTACGCCGATAATACAAATGTTCTAATAAAAAAAAAATCATCTTTATGGCAGTAAAAACGTATATCGTAAAATTATTTTGTGGTAAAAAAATATCATAATTTAAATAAATGCTAAACTGTCATATACTCTGTCGAATCGGATTATTTTCACTTTTTAAAAATATGGCAAATCCTATTGATTGTAGTAAAACCCCAAAAATGACTCTTAATTTTAGGTTGCAATGTGATTGACGTATACCGGGTGGTGCGTCGCCGAGCGGAACATAGAAAATATTGGCTTCCCTGGACATTTTACAAAAAAAGGTAAAATAACTTTTTGAAGAGACCAATCTGAACAAAGCCTCGTGCCAAATTTTAATAAGCAAATCTTGAATTATTCAATTAAATGTAATTGCAAAATTACCTAGTTTTCGGTTTAGGTAAAACCAAACAGACACCAGCCACCAGAAAACAATTTGTTATAAGGCTTTGTCAAATCTGACGTACAGCCGAATACAAGGAATGTTTTTTTCGTTTCATCAATCTCACAACCATTACATTCAAAGTAAAAGACACGTTAACATTATTTTTTTAATTAAACCTTTTATTTAATGTAACAATTAAGTTTAACTAATAACAATTATTACTATCGATCATTAAAAAAATAATTTTATCATACTAGAATTCAATTAAACCAATAGCAGTATCTGAAATATTTTCAATTTATTTTCCCATCAAGCATATCTGGTCCATTTCAACCATTAAACGTATTATCAGTAAATAAATAAGATGAAATAAAATACAATAACTTTTTTAAATATAATAGAGAATTACATAAAAACATTAATTAATCAAAGGTTTAAACAACCCCCATTAACAGCTAAACAATATCCCAACCGATCATAAAATTCATTTTTAACGTTGCTAAGTTGATATTGCGAAATTTTATTACATCTTTTAACGAAATAGCGTTTTGTAGTTGGTTTAGATTCTCAAATTTTACACTTTTGTAAATCACTTTTTAAGTAACCCAACAGAAAGAAGTCATTCGGTGAAAGATCAGGTAACCTGGCTGGCCAAAGTATCCGGTACCGTGTACCAATAATATAGCGTTTTGTAGCTGGTTTAGATTCTTAAATTTTACACTTTTGTAAATAACTTTTTAAGTGACCCCACAGAAAGAAGTCGTTCGGTGAGAGATCAGGTGACCTGGCTGGCCAAAGTATCCGGTACCGTGGACCAATAATATTGCCGTTAAAAGCATTTTCCAGGTACTCTCTAACCATACGCGCATTATGGGCGGGGCAACCATCCATTTGGTACCAGATCATTTAATCTTCCCGAACAACATCTTTCAAGGCGGGTCCAATTTGATTTTGAAATAAGTCCAAATAGGTTTCTGCTGTCAGGTTTTAGTTCATAAAAAAGGGTCCAATGATATGGTGTCCGATAATTCCTACGAATACATTTGTTTTTTGGGGATATTGTGTCCGAGTATAAACAAAGCGAAGTTCATTTTCTTGGCTCCAATACCGCCAATTCTGAACATTTGGTTCATTGTTGAGGGCGAATGTACATTCATCGGTAAAACAAATATTTCTTAAAAAATTCCTACCGTTATTTACTCTTCCATCATTTTAAAACAAAATGCCATTTTTTGCTCTTCATTTCATTTCTGCAGCTCTTGATGTTTTTCGAATTTATACGAATAATATTTATGTTTTATCAAAGTGCGCAATACCGTTGTATGACCTCTTGCCCAAGAACCCTCGGACTAACCATTTTGTTTTCCTCCACACTTAGTAGAATATTAAGATCTCTGTCCTCTCTTTCTTTGGCTCTATTTTCGATATCCTGAGTTGAACATTTACAATTATTTATTACGGTACCTTTGAACTCGAACTTACTGACAATACGTTTAATAGTTGAAATGAACGAAATGGGCGTGGTGGGGAAATAAACTGAAAACATTTCTGATACTGCTCTAAAACTGTTTCCTGCATAGTGCCACTTAATTATGGATACTTTTTCGTCGATTGAATAATTCATGTTTTTTTTCAAATACCGACTGTCACTGATTTATTGTGACTTTTCCTCATGTCAGGGACAATATTCATTTTACTGGTTAGTTTTACCTGATCCGAAAATTTGGTAATTTTGCAATTACATTTAATTGAATAATTTAAGATGCTCTTATTAAAATTTTTTGAAACTTGGCACGAGGGCTTGTCAGATTGATCTCTTCAAAAATTTATCTTACATTTTTTTTCTGTAAAATGTACAGGGGAGCCAATAATTGGCCCCCTTTAAATTTACATGGGATTTCCTATGTTCCGCTCGGCGACGCACCACCGCTAGATCTGTACCAAATTACGTAGTGCTTGTTATGCTTTAAATTTTATGCCCCGGTGCTACAGTAAGGACACTCTTCTTACACAATATTATGCTTATTTTCATAGCAATTTGTGGTGTTTTTAGTTATGGTTTAAAATTTTTACTTTCTAGTCAACCTATATTATGGAACTGTGTATTTAGGTTTCCAGAAATAAAAGCTTATTTCTGAATTTATGAGCGCCGGACAGGATTCCACAGCAATGTACCAAAAAATGTTTATTTGAATTGTGGTCACGGTTATAATAATGCTCTCGACGAAGCTTTTTGATTTTTTTGTTAATTATTGTATTGGGTTTGAACTTTTCAAATGATAAAATAAAAATTATCCTTATCTTTATATCTTTACCTTACAAAATTTTATGATTCCACAAGATGAAGAAGTATCTTAACTACTTAATTTCCACTTAAAATTATTGATAAGGATGTTCCTCAAGTAAGAATTAATAAAAAAGAGACATCAGTTGGTAAATATAAAAAGGTAACTGACTGTTAACAATTTAAATTAAAACAAGTTATGTGTGTACTTATAAAACTAATCCTAATATATTTTTGTAAAAAAAAGTTATTCAGTTCACTTGTCGGTTTTTATTAAAACCGAATACCTAATTATGCATTAAAAAAATAAAAATAAATATGCATATATAATAATTATGCAGATCTTAACAAGTATTTAAATTTGTATAGCTTAAATTGATGTTTAATCAACTTGTGTCAAGTCAATTGTGAGACATATCAGGCTACCTATGTGGGTAGGACTTGCCGATCTTTGGAAGTCAGGATTAAAAAACATCCTAATTGACTATCAGTCCTTTGGATTTTACATAAAATACAATAATCACATATTCTTGGCACCAATTAATTATAAAATATTGCATAACATTAACGTTTTTAAAGATTTAAAAATTGCAAGCATTCTCTACTAAGCCTTTATAGTACAGCGTGTGGGGAGAAAAAAGGTGTTTGACCTCCGGATTTTTTTGTACAGTTTTATTTTTTATAAAAATTTAGAATTAAGTTGCTTTTACCCTCTAGATCAAAGTTTATATATGCTTGAATTGTCCTTTTTATTTTTAGGGGGTATAAAAACCACTCCTTATGCTTAAAAATTAAAAAACCATGGAAATAGACATTATGTAAATAAAAAGCATAGCTAAATATGTAAAATGAATATATTTTTATGTCATAAGTTAAAAATATAATTTACAATATATTTTTAACGTTTCAACCCTTAAAAAACACCCTTAATAACGAAGTTTAAAAAAAAGTTTTTTTATCCTAAAATTATTTAATGACACTTTATTGTAAAAAAAATAATGGTTTACGGTATAATAAATATTTAACTACAACAACTTAACCCTTTAAATAATTACCCCCCATAAGATTTACGAAAAAAATGTTTTGACAAATTAAAATGAAGCTCAAAAAATCGCAAAACCTTGGACTTTTTTTTTTCGGCATTGATTTGCATAAAAACTTGGAATTAGGCTCATCTTACCCTCTTTTTTAAATTCTTTATCATGCCAATGGGTGCTGGTTGTTTTTTATGGGTAAAAACTACCCCTAATTGTCAAAACTTATAAAATTATCAAATTAAAATGATTTGATGAAACATAATATAGTCCCGGAAATAAAGCTTAAAAAATAGGGCAAAACCTCGGATTCTTTTTCCGGCATCGATTTGCATAAAAAATTAAAATTAGGCTTATCTTACCCTGTACTTTAAATTCTTTATTATGCCCATGGGCGCTTTTTGTTTTTTATGGGTGAAAACTAGCCCTAATTGTCAAAACTTATAAAATAACCTTTTAAACCTTAAAATGGGTAAAATTTGGTTTGGATTAGTTGAATAATGATTGATTTATGCTTTAGAATACAATTTTAAAGTATTTCAACCCTTAAAAATTAACCCATGTTAGAGCTTCAAGTAAAAAAAAAATTCCTAAAAAAATCATTAATTTGTCATGATGATTTAATTTTAGAATGCTGTTGCTTAAAATATGTACCAATTTCATTTTGCCACTTTTTAACCCTTATAAATTAACCCCTGTTACAGATTAATTTAAAAAAAAAACCTCAAAAATATTAAAAGGTTGACAGATTTATTAATTAAAATATTACTGCCTAAAATATTACCAATTTTATTATTTTGCATATTTTCAATCCTTAAAAACCACCCAACATTGAAATTCTTATAAACTAATTTTATAGATTTAAATAAAGAAAAGGAGAATTACATACAAAACATTTATTTACACAAAAATATATTGTATAGTATACCGGTTATGTAGATTATTATGCTCCGAAGTGGGCTATTCGAATTTTTCGAAAAAAAAATTGATTGTTTGTTTTAACATAGCTCCTTAATTTTAAATGATAGAAAGTTATTTCAAAAATAATTTTTAGGGTTTTATAAGAGCTACAAGGCTCTGTGAATTAAATCTCTTTAAATCCCTTAGTTTTGAAGTGGGATGAGTTTAAAGGGCCTGAATAAAGTGGTGCTCGCTCGTAAATGGAGGACTTAAACGGCCATATTTCGCCAAATATTTATTGTACGGAAAATCTAAGCAAAGGAAAGCATTTCTTATCAAAAAAGCTTTAGCATTGTTTTCGTATCTCTAGTATTTTTGCAGTTATTTTAAAGAAATAGGTTTTTTTACAAAATTGCGGAAAATCGTTTTTTACTTTAAGCTCCAACTTTTCTAAAATTAGGCAATTTAAATTGGTCAAACTTTTAAAACGTATTGGTAATACATATATAAAAAGAATTGCAGAACTTTACCTTTCCTTTCAATTTATTTTTTAAAAAAGACTTAATAAGTTCTTCTCGAAAAGTGCAAAGTTTTTCCTCTATTTGACTATTTAAATCCTTCAGTCGTCCGTATTGGTTGTAGAGAAATTATAAAAAAACAGTTTTTTTTTGTTTTTTTATAAGCTACATTTTGCTTAATACAGTTTTTTTGATAAAATGTATAAAATAGTTTTTACTTAGAATTACTTTCTCTATCGATTTCTGTAGTTAAAATGTAATAAAAAAATTTCATCCCCAAGATGGGGTGGCAACCACCCCCAGGTTAAAAGCACCGCTCGCAATGTTATAAGCTTTGATTCTTGGGCTATTCCCTACCTTCTGTGAAAATTTCAGGTAAATCCATGTAGGACGAAAAAATTCCGAGCCAAAATGCTTTATTCAGCTCAATTCTACATATAAATTTAAACCAATTGTCCAAAAATTTTTTACCAGACAGCGGCACAAAAGCTCATCTACTTAAATAAAGTAATTTTATCTTGAAATAATTTCTCTTTTAACGGTCAGTGTTTTCAACGTAAAGGCACACTGATAAAATATTTTAAAATTTTTAATATTGTTTAAAAATGTGGGTAGTTGTCTATTTTCTGTTTGTAATTTTAAAGTGCCTATCATAGTTTGTTTTTATGCTTGTTTTTGGTTGAATGACTAAAAGTATCCAAGAATTTTGCCAAGTAAAAAAGATATATTCAACATTATACAAAAAAAACTGTTTTTTTTTTCTTACTTTTAGTGTCAGTTCTGATGATGGCCCAAAGGTAGCGGCCCCCTACCAAACCTTGAATTCAAGCTTTGGTAGGGGGCCACTACCCCTTAGTCAGACCTTGAGTTTTATGTTTAGGGGTCATTTAAGAACAATTACACAAATTTTCAAAGTGCCTCAAGAACTTACTCAAAATTTTTTAATTAGATCTCCTACTATTAAATACCGGACCGTCACCGTAACATTAGGTATTTATTTAGTTTAAAAACCAAAAACATGTAATTGTAAGCTTTAGTTCGATTTAGATGGCCAAAATTATCAGAATATTAGTGTTTTTCCCAATATACCTGTTCATGATGCTGCTATACTATTAATATATACAATTTAAAATAAGTTTTAAGAAAAATCTTACCTTTATAACTTACAAGAATCTTTTTAATCTAAGAAAAATGTATATACATATATTTAATAAATCATCACTTGTGAATAATAGTATTTTTAGCCATAAATTTACTTTAAAATGCTAAAACGTTTAAATGATAAAATGTAGGTATATACTTAACAATTTGCTTTTTTAATCTTTTTACAGAGTTTGCTGTTTGGTAAATATCATTTAGAATAAAATAAAGGAGATAAGATGTGTACTTAATTTATTTGTTTTATAAAGTAAGATTTCTAAATTTTAAATTTTTGCCCTGGTATACATTATACCAGGTCTTTTGAATATATATATATATATATATATATATATATATATATATATATATATATATATATATATATATATATATATATATAATATAAATTTTTTTTTTTTTTTTTAAAAAATTTTTTTTTTTTAAATTTATTACTGGGCCCACGGCCGATTTTATTTAAATTTTGTATACGGGGTTTTTTTGGGCGCTGATCACGAATCTGCAATCAAATTTTGTCGGACACTTTTAGTTTTTGAGTTATAACGCCCCACTCGGGCCTAACCTCAAAACTGTACAAACTTTTTTAAAATTCCTCCTTCTTAAAAGCTGGAACCATTATTTTGCAGCCGGGATACTTTTATTATTGTTTTTGATGGGGCTTTGTAGCACCTAGCCAGCTTTCGCCCCTTGAATCTGGCTACTGGGAGTTTTCCGGATTACTTGAAGGGGCATTTGATCTAGTACAAATTTCTTTGGACATGCCCTCTTTGCCCACTTCCAGCAACGGATGCTGTTTCTTCGTCGGAAAGTCATACTGTTGTCTCCGTCTGTTTGCCTTTTACGTACGATTTCTTGTAACTCCTGTATCACTCTTGTCAAATCGTTGTCCGAATTGCCTTCGTCTGGTACAAAGTTCATTCTTCGAAGTCTTGCCTGACTCCTGGATGTTTGTTTAGGTGTTTCAAATTGAAGTGCATAGGCAAGAGCTTCAGATATTTTTTTAAGTCTAGCCATTCTTAACGCCTGGTTCATATCTGGATCACGTAAGCCTTCAATGAAACTACCTACTGATAATTCTTGTTTAATTTCTTCTGGATGGGCTGGATATGTCAGGTTGATTAGTCGTACAATATCAGCTTTATACTCCT
>JAHBCN010006628.1:0-47692 GCA_019359885.1 Listronotus oregonensis
AAAATAAGGTTTTTTTTTTTTTTTTTGGGGAAGGGTTGATGGGGTGGCGAATTAAGTATGATTGTATAATATTATGTAAACAAATAAAACAAAAATATCTTTTAGATGTTTAATCCTTTAATAAAAGCATAGCAGCAATCTTTTGACTCTCAACTGCAGAGGGTTTTGATATTTTTTTAACACTGTTCTTTTCCTTTTTTGTTTTTTTAAAAAACGTTCTTTGCGGCGTTATGTTTTTGTTATGTGGAGTGGTTGGTACTGATGCTGATTTTATACAGTTTCTTCCTCCCGCTATTCTAACTGCAGCCAATGTGGGTCTTAAAGATGCCACCTTTTTCTTCAAAATGTTAATTTCAGGCAAGGTTTTGGCTTCTTCTAAAGCCCCCAAGAAGTCTAGTCTAATACTTTCCTTTTCTTTGTTTATTTGTCTTTCACTTTCTGGTAGAATTTTGTTTTGTGACAAGGCCACTCCTAAATACTCTGTCTCTGCTTCGGTTTTTGCATTTGGGTTGATAGCTATTTGTAGTTCATTGTTGTTACCTGATGTTTCATCTAAATATAGAATAAAATTATAACAATTTAATTTTACTACAGCTTCCTTAAAATACTACGTACTGCAATCTACAACACACCACTCTACAATAATAGGCTACCTCGCTGAGCTTACCGATAGGATAAGTACAGTCAGTTAGCAAAAAAAACTCATGCACTGCAAAAATTAGTATTGTAAAGATGGCCTTATTTTTGACATAATAATAATTCAGATTATCTACTGTCACCTTTTGAAATTTTTCCCGAAAATGTGCTGCAATTAGAGGTAATCCATACGTTTTTTGCAAAAAATATGTAGATTAGAAGCATAATATCAACCCTTTACCTGTACAATGCGTTTAATTAACTATAAACAGTCAATAGCTGTCAATATTTTAATAACCCTACTTGTAAACATGTGACTAAAGTGCATTTTGTAATTTTGGAAGTCTCTAAAGCTTTTCGCTGTCCTAGTTTTTTTTGCTAACCGACTGTACCTACTACTCCCAAAAACCACAACATGGAACGAGTTAAAAATGATAATATCCACAGGTCAATAAGTCAATACCCAATTCCAATACTTCATTTTTAATTTTTAACCTTACACCAATTAAGAAACTAAATGAGTCACCACAAAAAAATGAACTTTTAATTACCTAAAGTTTTGAGCACCGTATTATAGTCCTATTCTGGAATCAATTTTAAAGATATTAAAAAAAAAGATTTCTAAAAGAAGGAAATAAGATTATGTGGTTTACTTTATTTTTTATTATAGCACTTAAAAATAAAAATATAACTAAAGTGACTCTATAAAGGGTCACTAAAGACTAAGTGGCGATAGAGTAAAAACTCCAGCATAAATTTGCATTATTAATAATTACCCCGGGTTGCACAAAAGTTAATCAAGGTTTAGAATGTTTAACAGAACGTTATGTCAGTGTTATTCAATGGTTTTAGTAGGCCACCTGTCAAAATCTGACATTTTGTTAAACATTCTAAGTACTAATCACGCTTTCGACAACCGGGTATTAGTATTTTAAAAATAATATTAGATATAAGTACCTACTCACCATTTGAAATACATTGTTGATGCATAATATTAGTGTTTTCTTTCAACCTACAAACTAGATGGATGTGTTTGCACATCACCCATTTTATTGCAGAATCGACACAAGTGCAAGAATAGCGATGAATGCACACATTACAATAATTGCATTTTAATTGACACTGGCAATTACTGTCGACTTCATTTATAAAATACATTTCATAATTTTTTGCTGAACTTGACTTCAAAGTCCAACCATGCTCAGTTGGAATAAGTAAATTCACATCCAAAGTAAGACTAGTCTTGTGGCGAGATCTGATATCTTTTATTTTACTTGAAATCTTTCCCTTATTTACTGCGATTACTCTGTCAAATAATTTGTCTTTAATAAATTTCATCAAAGCTGATATTACTTTATCAAGTCTTCTCACAGTTTTTCCCTTTAAATATATATGCTTGAAGACTCCATGCATACGTTCAAGATGCATGTTAGTATTTACACCTGAAACCAAAGAAAATCTATAGATAACATACAGGGTTATCAGCGAGTAGCTTCCGGCCATATTTGGCAGATACTTTTAGCTTTAGCTTTCAGAAAAAAAAGTTATTGGCTAAATGTATGCCAAAATAAATATCTAGAGCCACCCTGTATGTCGTAGGCAAATTGTAAAATTCAGTCATTGTGTAAGTTGCCTAGTCATTTTACAAAAAAAATAGACAAAAATCCAGGTCCGTGAATTGAAACCTAACCCAACCCTAGATTTAACGCCAAAAGGATCATAACTTGAACCCTTTGAATATAAAACTACAGGAACGAGCATATTGACTTGACAGGTGTGTCCGGAATAGAGGTTGCATATGGCGGACTACTGTTTCCGCTTTGACAGTGGCGTAGTAAAATATAAATAATATAACAAACTAATAAATGATAAAAGTTGGTTAAAATAATCAATTATTGCATTTACTAGATATTGTACTAAATAATTTAAGAGTCATTTAATTTTAAATAAAAATAAATTAAGGGATTATTACTATTACCTAAAGTTGCTGATTTCAGTCATAAGAAAGTTTAAATCCATTCTGAAAGTAAATGCGTGAATACCTATCTTTAAAATTAAAGTTAAAAAAAACTAGGAAAGGATGAAGGTGCAAAAAACTCACATGTTTTTATATACATTTATTGTCCCTTAAATAAAATTAGCCTAGTGTACATGCTACGAATTTTATCATCTATAACAGCGTTTTTACACATATAATGAATTCTGGTTGTCAGAAAACAATTACAAATTGATTTTATGAGTAAAACTCTATGATTTTCTAGTGGAGTATTATCATGAAAAATCATATTTGAAAATATATTTCTTCCAATAAAATATTTTAAAATTTTTAAAGACACTTTCTCCTTATTAATTTTTACATTATCTGATTTTGATAATTCATTTCTTAAAAATGTTTCTGTTTTTTCACAAATTTCAATAACCCTGGACTGGGGTAACTTAAACCATCCCGGGATTTAAGGGTTATTAAGGAATTTAAGAAATCTTCCCTATTTCCAAACAAAACGTCAACACAATGTTCACATTGCAGCTTTTTGTCCCAGTTTAAAGGAAACAAAACCTGCAATGTAGGTTATTACCTCTAAACAATAAGGGGATAATGTGTGGTAATTGAATGCATATTGGTGGTCATGCAGAAAGTTATCAAAATTGAACTCATCAGCTGTGTATTCATCGTTTACAAAACGATTTGGCACAGATTCATTTATTATTTGTTCTGGAGGTTTGGATTTAGAGGTAACATTTAATACATTAATTTCTTCAAGAGGGATACAATTTCCAGCACCACCATCTCTCACTTCAGAGTGAATTAATATTTTTTTATGCCGCAGTGAACTGCCTGCAGGTCGGATTATTATTGTATCCCCCTTGAGAACGAATTGTTCCAAAAACAACTCAATATGATCTTGGTTTAGCTTATAACTAGGTATAAATTTTAAATATCCTGTACCAACATATTCATCATAAATCCCTATTAGAGCTTTGAAACCCATTAACAACCCCACAAAACCAGATTTTCGCTGGGATTCGAGAACTGGTGTCCCATCAATAAATCTTAAATTGTTTATGAACACACTAAATTCTTCGTAAAATAATTTTATTTTATTAATGTTTTTTTAGGGCATGCAGCCTGCTTAAATCCAACATCTGAAATCTTATGGGAATTAAGAATATCAAAAGCATTATTAATTAATAAAATAAAATCTGCAGTAGGACCACAATTAATAAATTCTGGTAATTTTAGATTATTTTTACAAAATAATAATGCTTCCGACACTGAACGGCTTAACAACTGAGTTGCAAGTTTTACTTTCATCTTTTGCTTAAAAAAGTTAATATGTTGCCTTCTAAGTTTTGTTCCAAGATGAAGTCCCTCTTTTTCCTGTAGGTTATTCAACATTTCGACAAATTCAAAATTAATTAAATCGCCATTTAAATTAACAAACTTTCTTTTTTCACCAAAACAATTTCTTACTAATTTGGTCATATGGACTGGATCAGGTAATAAAAAATACTTGACATTATTAAATAAAAAATCTGCCCTAAGAAGATTGCCATTATTAAACAATTTGCACATGCCAAAATTTGCTGCGCAACCATCAAAAGTAATATTGCTTATAATTATTCCTACTTCTTTTAACAGTGTTAGACTCTGTTCTACTAGGCTAGCTTTTTGTTGGCTATTAATCCCTGCAATAAAAAAATAGCCTATTGGTAGCTTCCACGGTTCATTAATACAAACTAGCAAAAATACTAGCGCTTCAGTTGCTAGCTCCATACTTTCCCCATTCAAGCCATTACCACAATCTACATATCCGTGATATTTACTGCCACTAAACTCTAAATGTTTTCTAATCGCAATCTCATCAAAAACTAAGGAGCAAATAATTTTTTTGTTTCCTGAACTTTGAACTTTTACTTTTAAAAAATCAAAAGCTTCTGAAGTAAACCCTGGTTTTGCGTCTACTGAGGAATACCATTTTGCTAGGGTTTTTGGATGAGGTAAACAATTTTCAAATTTTTGGCGAACATAAGAATATGCTTTTGGTGAAAAAAAATGCAATGTGATAGCAAAAGCTCTAACGGAATGTTCATAATTTTTTTTAACTCTTTTATTTTTAGATTTATTTAAAAGTCTTTGTATAATTTCCTTATTTTTTCCAAAATGTTCCAACATAATATTTTCATGCTCTTCCAACAATAAATGTTTTCTTTTTAGCTCTAAAGTCATTACCTTTAGTGAAGATATTTGCTTTTTCTGTCGCCAATTCGCTTTCTGCAGCCTACGTATTTTAAGATTCTTTAAACTATTTTTTTTTTCCAAGTCACTAATCTTCCTCTTTAACATTCTTTTACGGGGTGTATCTTCTTTTTGTATTTCTAGAGGAGGTGAGGGAGTCTCTTCTCTAGTTGAAGGGCCAGGCACAGGTTCATCAATTGTCAAATTCTTTTCCACATCTTTTGTGTGTTTAACAATTTCTGGATGATATGTTCGAACCTAAAACAAATTAGCAAAACTTTATAAACACATCCTTTGCTTTCTTTAAATAAAAACATATTACACACTAATACTGATTATACCAATGTTTGTAAATAAATAATGAAAATAAATACCAAAAAATGTTCAACAGCACTTACATATTTCAAACGGTCCACTTCGAATGTTGGGACAGCATTTGGCAATAGCCTCACTTTTAATTTAGAGGTTCGATCAAAGCAATCATCAGCAAAATGACGGGAACATAAAACACTACTGCGATTTGGATTAAATTCAGGCCTTTTCATGAAATTGATCCACTGTGCTCTTCTACTGGCTTCTTTGGGAAAGCTTAAAAAAAATACTTTCATTACATCTGCAATTGTAACATTTTTAACAGAATATCAAAAAACAGACTTGTTAAAGCAAAAAAAGGCTGTAATTTATCTTGTAATTTTAACTTTTAAAGCCTTTTATCTTATTATTTGAACATTTAAAAACAAATTTACGGGTCCGTTGTCGTTTAGCGTCCATCGATTTGAAAAAAATGACAATTACAGATAAAAAGAACACGTTTTGTTTAGTATATTTCAAAAAGAAAATCAGAAAAAATGCATTTTTGCAGAGAAAAATGAAATTAAAAGTCGAAAAAACACCATGTTTTGAGGTTAAGTAAAGGGCCAGATTCTGCGACGTTGTCAGATCAAAAAAAAAAGAATCTAAATTTAGTTTTAAAGCATTATGGAAATAATAAAATTCAAAAATCTTCATATTTTTTTGTCGAAATATACATGGAAAAACGAACAATTTTCAAAAATATTATAATTATCTGGATTTGTCTCATTTTTACAAGAAATAAAATATTTACAATTTAATGAGGGAAACTTAACGAGCTTGTTTATTCAAGGCCAAAATCATCACAAAACGACGTCCTATTTAATGTCAGTCAGTCATTTTTTTCAGTGTTTTATATGGGAAATAAATAAATTATTTTATTTTGTTAAAATGTGAGTGAAAAATTGATTTTTTCGGACCCTATGTGTTTTATTATGGTGTAATAAGTAAGTGAAAACAAAAATTTTATCAAAACATTGCTGTATAAAAAAGATGTTAAACGACAACGTAACCCAAATTTACATTCACAGAATGAATCTAAAAACAAATAATTTAAAATGTAATATTACAATATTTATTTATATTAAATTCCATTATTTTTTTTAACTAGCTACGCCTATGAAAGTCAAGCGATTTCTTTTTGATCCTAACCTCAAAATTGTGTTAAATTGAAATACGTTTTAATTTCCAAACAAATTTAATATTTAAAACACTTACCAATAAAAGGTTATTCTTGAGTTTTTATTTTTGGGTGTCAGGAGAAAACCACAAAACGCACAACTAACCATATTGGCACGTATTGTACTATAGTTCCAGTATCATATAAATTATTGTCAAAAAATGTTCATTTAGACTAATATACAGAAAAACAATTTGAAGCACACTTATTTGCCTCTACTAATGTTTAAAACAAACTAAAACTGCTAAAAATGTTTAAACTTGGACTTTTTCGACTATACTCAGCAGAAACAACCAAAACAATGAGTCATTCGTGGAGGTTCAAAATGGCCGTTTCCGTCCCCTTTCACAAGTGCAGAAATATGCGCAATGCTCCTTCCTGTCAGTTCTTTATTCAAAGCTTGAACCCAAGCCACCAGAACTTGAACCAAAATATGTAATGTGATATTTTACATTTTACAATAATTATTTGCTTATAAAATATTAAATATGTACTATACAGTTTACAAAAAACCTAGCCAAATACAATTTAATGACCCAATAAAAATGTCATACCTGAGTGAAGCCTGTAACAATAGGCCCAGAACTCATAATTTTGCCCATAATTATCAATAAAGTATGTGCCAAATTCTTTGGTGTCACTATCATCCGTAAGTTCTCTACAAAATGCATTTAGAATTCTTAAAAATGCTGATTGATCCCTCTCTTCTAGCAAAGTTCTTAACTTCTTGTACACTAGAATCTAAAATTTTATGCTAAAATAAAATTTAATTTAAAATATTAATATTGCACCTACTTGTTTTTCTTTATTTGGAATCTTGCCCAGATTTTTACGCCAAGCACGGTATTACACAACCCCAGTTGGCGGTTGCCGTAATAAAAGTTCGAGGTGGATTAGGTGGCTTATTTGTTCTAATGAATCGCTTTTCCTACAGGGCAATACCCAGGCTAGCTAGCCAGAGCTGTTGGGGGGGTTAGAGCGCCACCTGTTTTTGGCCCTCAGGTTAGGAAAAGCGATTGTTCTTACACGAAAACAGGAAATCTCAAAAAAACTAAAAATAAAACACCGATACTTCTATTAATCGTAGCACCATACGAGTCTTTATTCACATTGTTAAGAAAATAGTTTATTAACAACAAAAAAATACACATGCTGGCCTCAAGCCAACGACCCAAGACTATCGCCCATGTAGTCGGAGCCCTATGCCCAGCTCTACTTGGTTACTAACAGCTGATCTGTCACGGCGGTTTGCACCAGTGATACTTAGGTTAACCTTAACTAAGGGACGTTTTGAATGTGACTATTGCCATAATATTTGGCACCGTCTCAATGCAACTTATGTTAAGAAGGACTTAAAACTGCTTAAACCACAGTGGTGCAAACCGCCGTCAGTCGCACAGTCGCTTTAACCCGATTTTTCTATTTCTTAAAACTAAGTTAAATATGATTCAGATTTAATATTTATACTACTCAGAAAGGGTAACACATAAATTAAAAATTAAATTAAGTTAAGAAGAGTAATGGTGCTTATAGTTGGTATAAATAACAGTTATTGTAGTGTACCTCGTGTATACGTATACCCTCGGCGAACAGAGGTTATTAGTGATAAAATATAAGTGTTCTAAAACTATACGCACAAGTAAAAACTAGAATAGCCCTAGAAACTATATCAGCTGTCCGAGAAGTAATTAACAAGAAGTACCTGTGGAGTTGTTCAATCAAACCTGACTCGACGGGGTGACTCAGCACATCTGACAGGAATGGTGGTGATAGACCTGTAGTACCCGTTCTTGTAAGTTAACTGGTCCCAGGAGTAATCCGGCGGAATGGAAAGTACAGCTTTTACAAGTACTGGACCAGAGTGGGCGAGAGTGGCACAGTCTCCGAGAGGTAAGTACCGTAGAAGTACAAAGGGAAAAAGTAAAAGAAGAAAAAGGCCTAAAAAGAGTATTTATGTTGTACTTTTATATTTTCTTGAATATATTTAAAAGCAATATTAGTAATTAAAAGTTAAATAATTATTATATTTATGGATTTACGTGACTTAAATGGACTTATTTTAGATTTTATTTTAAAAATTAACTGTTTGAAAAGAGACTTTTATAAAAAGTATAATAAAATTAGAAATGTGAACGACTTACCAGAAGATGTTGGGTTGGCCTTTTTTTTGTTCTTTTAAAATAACTCGAAAAAGATATGTATGTATTTTTTCCAAAATCAAATCCTCTAAATTAGAGTAGGCACTAGCCTAATTTGGGATAACTATCTTTTTCTTTATAAATCCGTTTAATAAAAACGCTTCAAACCGTGTCAGCACTAAGCCAAGGCACGGTCCAAGTATCAAAGAAAGAATGAAAGAATGCCACGGCCCTTAAAAAAAAAGGACCCTTTAAGTTAATTCTATTTTTTTTTTAATTCTTTATGAGGTACCAAAATGGGTTACTTGGTACAATCAGGTATTAACTTTTAGTACATTTCTGGCCTGTCGTCTGTCATTCACAAATTCTGACAGGTAAACAAATATAATTTTGATAAATTATTAATTTATTTAATAGATTTTTAAAGAAATGAATCCAAGAAAACACAAAGAGGTACAACACTCTTTCGGCTTAATTTATTTAAAAAAAGATCTAGGCTCTTTGATAAAAAGAATATATTTAAAATGGGTTAATCAAAATCATTGTTTTGTTTTGCTTTTAGCCCTGCAAGGTGTATGATTTCAAAAACACAACAAGATTAAAAAAAGACTCAGTATGACTTATCGTACTAACATAAAAGAAAAATCACATATGTACAGGATGATCCAACTAGAGTCACACAAAACAAACACAATCAGGCGCCAAGAAGGAACTATAATCAGGTAGGTGCTAACTGATTTACGATTTGTTTTTCACCATAATTTGTATCAATGTATGTTTACATAAAGTAGACAAAGCTTTATAAATATCTTACTAGAGTCTGTCTTTGTTTTAGGTCAAGATGTAAGAAGATAATTTTAAGTTAATTGCTCAATGTATGTATAAGAGTTTGAGAATTAAAGAATGTAAATAAAGTTGACTTTTACCAAAAGAAATACATCTTTATTTTACCCAGGCAAACCAATTACATCACCAGACAGGTAAGCCTTTGATATTTTACCTAGTCGAAGCTGTCTCTACTAGGATGGGGAAAAACTAAACCGTAACAACGGTCCACATGCCACGTACAATATAACCTAAAATGTTAAAAGATTATTTAAATTTTAAATAATAATCGAATATATTATTATATTATATACCTCAACTTTGGCATTCCCATAACTTCTATCCACGCATTGAAAAATGAATCAGCCATGTCACTCATAAAGACATTTGGTGAAATTTTATTACACCATTGTTCCACACATGAAAACAACACTTTAATTGCATCTTTGTCTGTCCTGCTTGATATACAGAATGCACAGGGAAACCCTTGCCTTAGATCATCCAGGACAAGGAGTGTTATTAGTTCAAAATTACAATTTTTCATTCCGTGTGTTCCATCAATGCATATGGTATCTGTTCCAAATTTCAATAGAATGTCACACTGAGTTTGGTTCATTATAATTAATATAAAATCTTCAGATCTAAGTTGGGAAAATTCTGTATTTATGGTGTCCTGTGGTTTGTAAAATATATGCATGTCTTCTTTATTTTTAAATTCATTTACCCAAGCTTCAACACTTAGACAGTCATTGGCATGGCGAATTGCCTCGGATTGGAGATTAAAGGAATTCTCTATATTAAATAGATCTTTTTTTGTTAATAAATGAATCCGGTGCAAGGTAGAATTGGTCACTGTGTCCCTTATTTGATCGAGAATTGTCTCAAAAGGTATCTTCATGGCAGTTGTAAGTAATTTTAAATTTAATTTTTTTTTTTAATGTAATTTTTTACTTATCGGGCCCACGGCCGATTTTATTAAAATTTAGTATACCGGGGATTTTTGGGGCGCTGATCAATAATTTTTTATTAAAAATATTAAATGGTCATCATATTTTAACTGCTTTAGTTTAAATAGCAATCCCTTATGCCAAACACTATCGAAAGAAAAAACATTTTTGGTAATTAAATTCAATTTTGAATTTCCAACGACAATGGTAAAATTACAGAAGTTGTACTGTTTAAAGAAATATGCCTGTTGATCACGCATTTTCGGCATTAATAAATTGTTTTGACAGTCAAAAGACATTATAAGGATTTCTGGATTCTTCAGCTCTTAATTTTTTTGCTGTTTTTTCAGCCCTTAACTTTGCTTTTTCCGAATCGTTGCCCTTTTGAGATTTTATTTTTTCACTTAGCCCAAGACAAAGCGAACACACATCAGTCTGTCGTCTTCCAAATCCAATATTATAATTAGTACAAAATTCTTTTTAAAAAGGACTCATAACTCGTAAAGAATTATTAAGTATTGAGTTCAAGTACATTTAATGAAATTTTTTTATATTCATATCAAGTAGCATATATGGTCACCGCCACGTCTTTCTGTCGCCATTTCACCTGACTGAAAAAATTTCAAATTACGCCTTCTACTTGATCTTTTTTAATGCACAGAATCCTTAAAAACGATGCTTTAGAGACAGGAATTAGGTCATTGTTCCTTTTTCTTCTTAAATAGCAATGAGTAGATCTTTGTCTCGAAGGCCTAGAGTTATTATTTGGGCGTCGTCGTTTACATTGCTGTACTTTAGAGTATAAAGTTATCTTGGTCAATTTTTGAATTGGATTTATAAAATGCTGCATGTAAAGCAGCTATATCAAATTTTGAAACTGTGCGACATTTATAACTATTTGTTTTATGTCCACAGATGGGCACTTATGGCGGTTCGATAGGTTTATATCTAGAAAGGAATGAATAAGTCCTATTATTAATGTCTATCTAAAATGGTTTTAGAGCAAGAATCAATTCTTTTATTTGTGTTAAAAACATGTATCCTATTATTTTTGAACAGATTTTATTCCTATAAAATATTGTGGTGTACTTCTGCTTTGTACTTGGTTCGTAGTATCTGGTATACGTCAAGAAGTCAAACAAGAGACTTTGTATAAAACATACTTTAATATAAAAATAGAAAAATAGTATAAACTTATCTTACTGCATCGAAATGCATCTAAATGTATCTAATTATATCTAATCGTATCTAATCTTAATGTGTATAAATCAAGTTATTATATATATATATTTAAACATTAAACAAACATCATTTAATATACACAGTTTACAATAATATATGAGTATTGTTATATAAACTAATATTTAAATAATAACATAACATAATATACCTGTTATCCTTCACGGTCAATGGCTTTGATACGTGCAATAGATTGATGACCTAACAAGTACTAGGGACTATCCTTTCAAGATTATATCTTTAGCCTTTTGTCATGAATCCATTACACCTTCCCCGCAAAAGTTGAAAAAAAAATGTTTTCTGAACTTTTTTTTTCCATTCTGCTATCTTATACATATACTATGTACAATTTAAGACTTAAAAATAAGGTTTAATAATATTTTTATGTACCTCCTTAGGCTTATTATTTACATTTAAAACTACATTGGTATTCTTAATATCTAAAATTTTAAATGGACCTTTAAACAAAGGTGCTAATTTATTTTCTACATTTTTGTTTTCTATTAGGACCATGTCTCCGATTTTATAATTATAGCTATTGCATCTTTTATTGGAGTTTATACGCTTAGTTTTTGAGACAATTAAGTTATTTCTTGCATCGTTCCACGCAGTCTGCAATCTAAATTTCAACTCAAATGGGTAATCCTCAAAATTATAAATAGGATCGATTTGATTAGTAAGGTTTGACGGGATTTTGCTTATTTTACCAAATACAAGCTCGTATGGTGTATAGCGTGTTGAGGTGTTTACCGTGTTGTTATATGAAAAACACCAATACGATACCCAATCGCTCCAATTACTTTCTTTATATTTTGACAATTGCATACGCAAATACGCACCCAAATGTTTATGTGAGTTTTCCAGACCTCCAAGCGTTTCATGATGGTATGCTGTAGAATTTAACTGTTGGATCCCTAATAGTTTACAAGCTTCCTTAAACGTGCTAGACATAACTTCCAAACCTTGGTCCGTTAGGATTTCACAAGGTATCCCATATCGTAGTATAAAATTTTCTACGAATGCCTTTGCTACTGTTTTAGCTTCCTTATCCTCTATTGGATATCCTTCCACAAACTTTGTTAAGTCGCACTGAAGCGTCAAAATGTATTTTTTATTTTGGCTATCCTCAGGTAGAGGGCCTACAAGGTCAAGTACAAGCTTTTCGAATGCCGATTTAGCCGTACTTGTTATTACCATTGGTACCTTCTTCGGATTTGAATGCTTATACCTTTGGCAATTATCACAGTTTTTGACAAAGTGGCTTACGTCTCCTTTGAGACCTGCCCAAAAATATCGTTTCCTTATATTGTTGTACATGCGTTGTACACCCGCATGACCACCTGTTGGTAACGTGTGAAAATCATTTAAGATTATATGTCTTAATTTTTTATCTGTTATACGTTCCGCATCCCGAACTATATTTATTTTTATAGTCAGTTCTAACATATGCGATTTACATTTACTTAGTAAATTTAAAAATTCTGCACTTTCTGCATTTCTTAATATATATATTTCCGGAATATTATTTTCTATGCACCATTTGTCCAGATGTCTCAACGATGTACCTAAGTCATACGCTGATCGACTGTTCTGGTAAAAATACATAGTTTGTGAATTCACATTGTAAATAAAATTATCACAGTACTGGTAAAATTGCAATTTTTTAAGTTTTGCAAACTCTGTTTTAGACACTACTTTTAATTCAATCGTGTCATTGGGACGTTTTAAAACCTCGGCTACAACAGGATGATCAAGCCTATCACCTCCGGTCTGTACGTCTTTTGTCTCCACAGTTGTGGTTAGTTCTGGTTTTGACACAAAACCCGCTCTATTTCTAACTTGAGCTCTAGTTAACACATTCACACTCTCACATATTTTTTCATTCATTCCTTTTAAGTCTTTAGATTCTATGACTATACGCGATAGTGCGTCTGCTGTCACATTTTCTGAACCTTTGACATAATGTACCGTAAAATCGTACTCTTCTAATATTAACCTAAATTTCGTTAATCTGCTTGACGGATTTGTCAAATTAAATAAATAAATTAACGGACGATGGTCGGTTAAAATTTTAAACTTTCTGGCATAGAGATATGGCCTGAAATGCTTTACTGCCCATGTTATCCCGAGCAATTCTCTCTCTATCGTCGCATAAAGCCTTTCTGCCTTATTTAATGTTCTGGAAGCAAAGGCGACCGGTCTGTCATTTGAATTTGTTGTACCTAATGCGTATTCGCTAGCATCTGTTCTGAGCACAAACTCGTTTTCTTCTGAAAAATCTGGATATTGTAACAAGGGAGGCTTTGCCAACGCCTGCCTTAGTGTTTCGAATGCATGTTTACACTCGTCTGTCCACTGAAAAGTTTTGCCTTTACGACTCAGACTATTTAACGGTTGGGCTATTTCTGCAAAATTCCTAATGAACTTCCTATAGTAATTAGCAAATGCGACAAATCGCTTTACCTCCTCCGTAGTTTTTGGAACTGGATAATCGACCATAGCTCGAATTTTTTCTGGGTCTGGTGAAACACCATCTGCCGATATGATATGTCCTAGATAGAGAATTTCCTTCTTTAAGAATTCGCATTTTCTCGGATTAAGCTTTAAGTTTGCTTTCCTGAGTCTCTGAAAAACTTTTAGCAAATTCCTGTTATGATTTTTTAAAGAGTTACCAAAGACAATTAGATCGTCTAAGTAGACAAAGCATGATTCATAGTTTAATCCAGCCATTGTCACTGTCATGAGCCTGGAGAATGCACTTGGGCTAATTTTTAGACCCATAGGCAATCTTTTCATCTGGAATTGTCCTCTCTCTGTCATAAATGCTGTGCACGGTCGGCTTTTAGGATGTAACTCTACCTGGTAGTATCCTTGCGCTAAGTCTAAATGAGAAAAATATATTGCTCCGGACAAGGAGTCCAAAATCTCAGTAATGTTTGGCAATGGAAACTTTTCGTCATCCCTTAACTTCTTATTGAGCATCCTGTAGTCAATCACTACCCTATGTGACTTAACACCATTACTATCTGCTTTTTTCGGCACAATTAGCAAGGGTGAAGACCATTCCGACCTTGTTTCCTCAATGATGCCTTTTCGTAACATTTCGCCGATTTGTTTATGTATTTCCTCTTTTTGTGCATGTGGTAATCTGTATGGCTTGATATATACAGGTTGTGCATCTTCTTTTAGCCTTATTTTTTGCTGATAGGCATTGGTTACTGTTAAAGGATCCTCCTCTAAGTGAAAAATGTCTGCATACTTAACACAAATGCTATGGATTGAGTCACTTTCCTTGATACTACTATTATTTTTTAATTGTTCAGTTGGGTTAATCCCCTTAACCAAATCTTTTAGTCTTTCGTTCAGGAGAGAACGCGATTTAAAAAGGTGAGATTCAATAGCTTTATTATAATCTGAATATGATTTTTTAATGTTTGGGTCGTCAATAGCAGACGCTTGGACCTCTTTTTGTTTATTATGAAACTTATTTTCTAACTTCCCTACTTCTAGAATTAAATTATTTACTCTAACTAAATCTATTCGGCGTTCTTTTGGCTCTTTTTTTATAATGTCGCACAATTTAACTGAGTCCTCGTATATGCTTTTTAGTGTATTAAATACCATAATATCGTAATAAAATTAAAAAATAATAATAATTTTCAGACTAATAAAATGTTCTCTGAGAGCACTTGAGAGTCGAGCAGACTTTAACACAATGTTCATAAAAAAAATATACAAATAATAATAATAAAAAAAAATTTTCCTAATAAACTTACATACTATACTGCTGTCTGTGTTCTGGGTTGAGGGTTGATCCTTGCTGTGGGGTTATGTCCAACGCTGTTCAGTGTTCTGGTTCTGGGACTTCTCAAACTACGCTGGGTTCTGCTGCTGGAGTTTTGAAGTACATACTTCTGGAGAGATTCGTAGTACTCTTACATCGGTAGGCACTTGGATGCTTTCTTGTTCCACTACTCCAGAGTCAGTAATTTCCGCATGTTTGGAAGATGATTTGCCCATATTAGCGTCTATTTACCATATCACTGGACGGTATGCACTTTTTTTGACTTCTCAACATGTAACTGGTAGGGTCGCCATGTGGTGTACTTCTGCTTTGTACTTGGTTCGTAGTATCTGGTACACGTCAAGAAGTCAAACAAGAGACTTTGTATAAAACATACTTTAATATAAAAATAGAAAAATAGTATAAACTTATCTTACTGCATCGAAATGCATCTAAATGTATCTAATTATATCTAATCGTATCTAATCTTAATGTGTATAAATCAAGTTATTATATATATATATATATATATATATATATATATATATATATATATATATATATATATATATATATATATATATATATATATATATATATATATATATATATATATATATATTTAAACATTAAACAAACATCATTTAATATACACAGTTTACAATAATATATGAGTATTGTTATATAAACTAATATTTAAATAATAACATAACATAATATACCTGTTAGCCTTCACGGTCAATGGCTTTGATACGTGCAATAGATTGATGACCTAACAAGTACTAGGGACTAACCTTTCAAGATTATATCTTTAGCCTTTTGTTTCAACCATAATCCATTACAATATCTCTATTTAATACGAGAATGGTTTGAAAAGTCCGTGCAAAGTCCGAGAGATGGCACCGCCGTCGCGTATCGAGGTCATGTTTAGTTAGTAGCATCTGTTGAATGAACACACACCAAGTGCCAGCCATATTGGTCTATTTCTTTGTGTTTGGCATTCGGTTGAATATGAAAGATAAAACGCCTCAGGAGACTAAAGAGAAGATTAATAAACATTATGGTGACTCTGCACCTTCGATTAGAACAGTTTACAAGTGGTTTCAAAACTTTCGGACTGGCCATATGAGCACAAGTGACGATGAACGTTCTGGACGGCCTGTGGAGGTCACGACGCCAGAAATCATTGATCAAATCCATGGTATGGTGATGGATGACAGAAGAGTTAAGGTACGTAAGATTGATAGTGCTCTGGGCATCTCGACTGAACGGGTACATAATATTTTACATGAACATTTGGACATGAGAAAGCTATTCGCAAGATGGGTGCCACGATTGCTCACGCTTGACTAGAAACGGAATCGTGTGAAGTGTTGCAAGGAGGGTTTGCAGCTGTTCCAGAAAAATCCGAAGGACTTTATGCGTCGTTTCGTCACTGTGGATGAAACATGGATTCACAACTGTACTCCTGAGACAAAACAATCTAAGCAATGGGTTACCAAGGGGGAATCTGCACCAAAAAAGGCGAAGACCGTTCCTTCGGCCGAAAAGGTTATGGTGACTGTCTTTTGGGATTCACAGGGGATAATCCTCATCGACTATCTGGAAAAGGGTAAAACTATTACATGAGCATATTATTCATCATTATTGGACCGTTTGAAAACCGAGCTGCAAGAAAAACGCCCAAGATTGGCCCACAAGAAAGTCCTTTTCCATCACGACAACGCATCAGCACACACCTCAGCAATTGTGGTCGCAAAATTAATGGAAATAGGATTCCAACTCGTTTCACATCCCCCCTATTCTCAAAACTTGGCTCTCTCAGACTACTATTTGTTCCCCAATTTGAAGAAATGGCTGGCGGGACAAAGATTCTATTCAAACGAGGAAGTGTTTGCAGTTTCAAACCTACCTCGTATGCATTGCGGTATATTGCAAACTACCCGTTTAATATACCCAATTAATAAACAACTGAAATTAAATAAGGACTAAAACACACTGGATTGTAATCTTACCTCTGCATGGTTTTTCTCAACCATCTTTTTTCCAGTTGTTTTTTTGCACAACCTTTTTTCTGGCTTTATCTGGAGAACACTGTATAACATTTTTATTATATTCTTCCATTTTTTACTTAAAAACAATATTACACCAACCAATATTCCCCTTCACACTAATATAAATGGTAATGTAAGTAGTAACAAAGATTTCCCACCCTAAGGAAAGATGCCTCAATGGTATTGGTTAAAATGGTTAAAATGGAGATATCGGGTTCTGATTTTAATGGCTGGATGGCTTTACCAAATTTTGAAATTAACCGTACTTTTAAATCCTTTATTTATGGCCATTTTGGTGGGATTTAATCAAAGTCAAAATGACAGTCAGATGGCTAAGAAAATTTGCTACCAGGAGCACCCAAAAAGTGATTTTTGAAAAAAAGTGTAGTTACCGGGTTTTGATTTTAGACTCCTCATATAATCAAATCTATTTGAGTCACAAAAATAACCGTGTTTTATATCACTACTTTAATTAATAATTTCTAGTAACAAGTCATTAACTAAAAAGAAAAGTAGGTATTTACATATTACAGAAAATACCTTTTTCTTTATTTAAAAATTGTTTTTAGGATTTGTGCAGGAGCCATAGAAACATTACAATTAAAATGAAAGTCAATAGGAAAATGGCAACCTATCCAAAATCTGTATTTAAAGAAGCATGTTTCTTAAGTGTGTGTAACTGTGAAGACAGGATCCAGGCTTAAAATTAGACATAGACGACTTTTGTTCTCTATGGTAAGGTGTAAAATTAGGACAGAATATAATCTTTATTTTTTGTACACGGTACCCAGTAGATATGTAACTGGTAATTACTCTCTGATCAACAAAGATTTTACTCAGAAATTAGGGGATACTTGCTTCCTTTGGAGATTTAATTTTACGATTTTAGAGGTTTTTAAAAAAAATTTAAGTGTTTTAAAAAAACATCCAAAACCCTAAGTTTTTTTGCTTTTGTTGCAACAAGTTTTAATTTCTAAACAATCCTATCTTGTAGGGAATTTAATTATTTTATTATATTAACACACACACACACACATATATATATATATATATATATATATATATATATATATATATATATATATATATATATATATATATATATATATATACAGTAAAGCGCACCGTACTGCGAACATAGGAGGCTCCTGGACGATTTTGGATGTACCCAATTCTAAAATATCAATAATAGTTTTGTGGCTTGCATTTTAATTTCCGTCTCGTTTTCTCACGTGGCTCATTTTTGGTTGGGACTGGTGGGGAGTGCGGTGATAAATTCGGAAGAATTATCTGCCCAGTTTAGTTGTATACTACGTTTTTATTTTCAGTAAGAGGAAGCAGTGTTTATAGGCAAAGTGTGCATTTATTATCAAATTTAAAAAAGATAAACTCTTTTAAGATATCGATTGTCATAAAAACGCCTTCTGACATTTGCTAGAATGTTAAGGGTAATAATCCTAAAAGAATTCTCAATTTGTAATTGCAATTCTTGTAGGTTATTAGCCCTATTCTCCTGGAAACCATAAATTTGTGATTTTACGTGACCCCAGAAAAAAAATCGTTGGGTGAGACTATAAAATGAAAATTTTTGTAGGATCGGTATCCATTTTTTTTCAGCACTCTTCCCGCTGATCTTCTGCTCAAATCAACCTGTTCTGCAATTGTATTAATGGAAATTGTAGGATTCTCAATAACACTTGCCACTACCATAATTTCCTTCATTTCCCTTTCGTTGTTTTTTTTCTGGGGCACTATCATGTTTATGTTTTCTTGGAGTTAAACAACCAAATGTCAGAAAGTTTTTAATGACTCGGTGAATAGTGAAAATCGTGGGAGCCGGCCTGGTTGGAAATAAATTAATAAATAATTCCCTAATTCCCCTAACAGGATTTCCACGGTGATACCATTCAATAATTTTAATTTTCTTTTCCAGTTTGTAAACATCCATTATTAATAATTATTATTTTATTAAAAAAAACTTTTTGGTCGCAAATAACCGACACTGTACAACTATAGCTGTCGAGCGTTCGATAGTAAAGAATTATTTTAGAAATAAACGTATTGAATTGATCGCTTGGCCGGCCGACGCGCGGCGAAAGAATTGTTTGCTGGAAGATTATTAATCGATAAGCAATGCGTACGGCGTTTTTAGGTACATCCAAAATCGCCCAGGATTGTCCTATGTTCGCAGTGCTCTGCGCTTTACTGTATATATATATATATATATATATATATATATATATATATATATATATATATATATATATATATATATATATATATATATATATAAACTAAGTGACATATAAAATGAATCACCGAGTGGAAGTGCTGTAATTTTGAGCACTCACACTTTTACGCTGTATAGGTCTACTGATAAGTAGAAAGTAAATAAAATTTGAATTCGAAATTTCGCAAAATAGCTGAGATATCCCACCAAGGCTTAACTCAAGGTGTTAGCATACCGTGCTGATGAGTGAATGACATCCTGTGCCTTAAACAGGTGTCTCCAACGGTGCCTCTGAGATACAGGGCGACCTCTCAGAGTATCTAGCCTTACTGCGGTAATGCGGGGCTCTGCCGTGGTGGATTATTACTTCCCTAGCTCCAAACAGAAAGCGGACAGAACCGCTTTCGTAGGAAAAAAGTGACAAAGGTGCGCTGACCGAAACGGGTAAATCCGTCTCAAAAGGTGCCCCTGAAGTTATGGGCGCCTGTTTCATGGGGAAGGGCTAATCTATCCCGAACAAACAGGTGCTTAGGAAAGGATCCATGAATCCAAACAGAAGGCGGACAGAACCGCCTTTATAGGGAAAAGGGTTCCCTGGCTTTAAACAGAAAACGGATAGAACCGTTTTCATAGTGAAAGGCCGAAGAAACGGCCTCAGAAGGAATATCTGGTTCCTGTAACAAGGCTCTTGTAGCTACCCACGTCACTAAACCAGAGGAGGTCATGACCTATCTAATCGTCTGCTCGTCATACTCTCTAGGAGACAGGGACACCAGAACACATCAGAACACATATTGTGCTCGTGTCCGGTAGCGACACGAGTAAAAGAAGATGTAAGAACTCTCTCCCAATCTGATATCGAACTCGTTGGAAGTCTGATCCTGTTGGGAGAATTAAACTTAGTCGAGCACTGCTTTGCCTGTCGTTGTCCTGGTGTTGATAACCACCAGCTTTGAAACTCTCTGTCTACCCAGCTCTTGATAGATGCTTTGAGGAGACCTGCCTAGATTCCACAGAATGGCTCAGGGCCTATCATTTCCATGGCTGATCCTCTTTTGGCTAGGTCGTCGGCCTCTTCGTTACCTTCGTGGCCTGGCACCCAGGCTACCGTAAGTTTGTTTGCCAAGCCGACTTTTTCCAGGGCCTGTATACAGTCCGCCACTAGTTTGGAATTAATTTTTGGAGAACTGATGGTCTTTAGGGCCGCTTGGTGGTAGTAACTTATATTCAGTTTCTTAAGCCACTCCCTAAACCTAGATTAGAAAACAGGCACAAGGTAATGCAGATATCTCTTTTACATGCCTTTAAATTAATTTTAGGATTAAGACGCCATAAACAGTCACGTTCGCTGTCGTGAAAAAACTCTATAGACACATGAGCATCTTCTAATCCACTTATTTTACTCTGTATGTATTCTACATTAGACTCTCTCTGAAATATTATTTCAGTGTCTAGGGAGTGGCGTCTCCCACAATTCTTAACGTTCTTGTTTTTTTCCCAAAAAAAAAACGTTCGCCCTCTAGCCCGCAAAGTAGCATTACGCTTTTTTAAAGATATTTCCACGGCTTCTCAGAACTTAAAATAGAGAATCTTGTAATGTTAAGCTTATTTATTTTTTCTAAAAATTGTAACATCTGTACGTTTCTTTATTACCAGTAATATATATAATAATTTGCCAAAAAAACCTGGCAGTTTTTATTTAAAAATTTTCTTATCATAAAACTACAAAAAATTCATAAATTTTGCAATAATAAACTGATGTCTTATGCATCACTTTATACACCATCTGAAGGTTCCTCAAACCCCCACTTTATTTGTTTCTTTATCCCTAAATTCTCTGATGTGTTCTGGTGTCCCTGTCTCCTGGAGAGTATGACGAGCAGACGATTAGATCCGTCATGCTCTCCTCTCCGGTCTAGTGACGTAGGTAGCTACCAGATCCTTGTTACAGGAACCAGATGTTCTTTCTGAGGCTGCATCTCCGGCCTTATGAAACGGTCCTATCCACTTTCTGTTAAAGAGGTTCTGTCCGCTTTCTGTTTGGAGCTAGGGAAGTAATAGTCCACCACGGCAGAGCCCCGCATTACCGCAGTAAGGCTAGATACTCTGAAAGTTCGCCCTGTATCTCAGAGGCACCGCTGGAGACACCTGTTTAAGGCACAGGATGTCATTCACTCATCAGCACGGTAGCTAACACCTTGAGTTAAGCCTTGTGTTCATCTTAGCTTCTGGATCCGTTCCATTTGCACAAAAGAGTTGCTGATAACCAGCAACTCTAGCGCATGTTCCAAAAATCCTACTGGGCCAACCCAACACAGCGGTTGGGTGGTTTAATAGCACACACTAAGATAACACTTTAACCCTTATAGTCCAGTCTGTAGGCAAAAAGAAGGCCAGTTTATGACTTTAACTTGTAACCGGTTGGAAGATGTTAGAAGTTCTAGAGGGTGATTACCTAAATATGGCTATATAGTTTTAGACTCGAAAAAAGTGTGCAGGGGTGAGGTAGAGGGTTAAAAATAATAAAAACGTGTTTTTCGCATCTGCAAGCGCCATTCTTAATTTTAGAAGGTTATGTTCAAAATGCTATTTTAAGGTATTAAAAAACTTATAACTTGAGCTCGGCTAAAATTGATTTGATCAATTTTTTTATGAAAAAAAAAAAAACTTTTCAAAATAGCCATTTTTTGAAATATTGATTATTATTGCAAAAATATTTTTTATTCATTTCTATCATTACAAAAAATCAGTTTTTTAATTCTGAATTAAATAAGAGGTTCTAAAGCATGATCGGATAATTTGTTGCTAAGATAATTGAGTTTTACTGATTTTAGAGCCCTAATCTAGTAGGCTATATCTTTTTTGTTTATAAATATTTTAGGTCTTACAAACTGTCTTTTGCTTTTTCGAGACTTAAATTTTACTAATTTAAATCGACGTAATGAAAAAATTAATAATCAGTTCTTTGTTTTCAGCCTTGAAAAAAGGGTACTTTTTTGGTAATAAACAATTGGAGCTGGAGCGCCCCCTGCATGAGTTTCAATATTTTAACTTAGAAATACGAAAAGCTGACTTTAAAACAAATATTTTTGAATAAAAAGAAGTCTTTACGACCAGTAGGAACCGTGTTAGCAATTTTCTTTTTTTTATTAATATTTCAATGGTTTTTATTAATTAAGAATTTATTTGGACGACATTCGATAGTATAATACTTGAACTTGATTTTTTATTGTTTTTTTATTGCTAAAAGATGCGTTTAAAGTGACTGATACTTTCGACGACGGGGCGAGGTAGTGGTGGGGATTGAAGCTCTCGGACTGACATGCCGAGTCAAAAACTAAAATCGAGAGTTTAAATCAGCGAAGCGCGAAAAAAGCAACCACATCTCAGCGAATTTTTATCCGATCAGCGTTTTTTTTTAATCTGGGATATCGCAAAAAGTTATGAATAGTGGCGCTTTTAGTTTTAAAAATTATTATTAATTTTTCTCATAATTTTAATATCTTATATTTTGATTGAACCTTATACATTTTACCTATTTAAAGCAGCATTAAATTATTTTTAAAAATTAAGTAATCCATTTATTTTTTTCAATCATGTTATTAACATGTGAATGGTACAATCTCTACTATAAAAGAGAGTAAAATATAATTCACATTTACAGATTAATACATTTGATGTTAATATAAATACATATACAGATTAAAGGAACAGTGTTAATTACAAAGTAAAAAATAATCAATTAAACCTAATTTTATTTATATTTTAATTTTTGTGTGAACCTTTATTAGACGAAATATCAATAAATATGAAGCTTAAATTTTAGTTTCAGTTTTAGATATATTAATAATTGATCTCCGTCAACACTATTTTTATTGGAGGATTCATCAACACCAATCTGGTCAAGAAGCTCACGAACTAATATATTAGTAGCCTTCGATTCTGGCTTTTCGATTTCTAAATTGCCTTCAAGATTAACGATTGAAAATAAGCTGCGACGCATGGATTTAAATTAAAAGAAAAATTAATAATAATTTTTAAAAACTAAATGCACCATTATTCAACTTTTTGCGCTACCACAGATTTTAAAAAAAGAGCTCTTTCCGATACGAAATTACAGAGATATGGCTATTTTGTTCTCGCTTCACTGATTTGAACTCTCGATTTTAGTTTTTGATTCAACATGTCTGTTAGGACAGGAATATTATTTTAAAAATTAATATTTTATTTGCTTTTTCTCGCTTAGTTACGAGCCGCCCCTGACGGCATAAAAAATACTCCCGTTTCCTAGCGATGTAAAAAAAATGAGTTGAGTTGTCAGTAATTGTCAAATTTAAAAAAGATACGTCGTCTTGCATTTTTTATATTATTTTAAGTTTCAGGCGACGTTCGACGATTTTTAATTTTAATTTCTTTAAGTCTGTTAGTTTATATTTTCATGTATTGTTTATAGTTAGTGACCGCCGAATATAGTGTTTTGCTTCTGTCGGCTCATATTTTGTGATAATTCCAACGTTTATCCAATCACTTTTTGGAATAAATACCTTTGTTTTTAACGGGGTGTTTTATTTAAACATTCGAACCTTCGTGGCAGCTACAAGCGGGTAGCTTATAGTGTGCGCGACATTATTTGGCGATCGTGACAGGACTTGTGTCGTGTTGGATAAACTTTGGTTTTTCGGAGCTCGATAAAACCTTGGACATTCGTGATGGACCTGCTATAGACTAACTAACGGACAGTTTGGTGCTTTCGTGTGATTCCCAGCGAACTTTTGCCGCTTTCTACGATTTTACGGTACGTTTTTGGCGCTTTGAAACCGATTTGCAATGTCGAACGAAATCGAAATTAAAAAGAAAAGCAGAAAGGTACTTCGTGGCTCGTTTACTCGTGCGGTTAACGAATTTCTCGCGAGTGTAAACGTGGAAAAGCCGGATGAGGACACTGTAAAAATAAATTACGAGGTTTTGGCGTCTAAATATGACGAGTTATCGTTACTTGATAGTCAGCTATACGAGCTGCTCAGAGATGCAACCGAGACCGAGCTTGAAGAGGAATTAGCTGCTAGGGACGTGTACTTAAGGAAATTTACTTGCAAGGTAAAATACAACAGGCTTTTTTAGTGACGGTCAAACAGTTTCTACGAGACGCTCTAGCAATGATGGAACAGGTAGGCGTAATTTTAAATTACCGCAAATTCAGTTTAAACATTATGACGGAAGCATTAAAGGCTGGCTGTCGTTCTGGGCCCAATTTAAAAAGATCCACGAGGACAGTTCGATTGACAATAATGATAAAATTGAATATTTAATACAGGCCACATTGCCTGGAAGCCGAGCACGACAGTTAGTTGAAAGCTATCCCGCTATGGATCATAACTATGATAAAATTATTGATAGCATGCAGAGTAGGTTTGGCAGGGAAGATCTCCAAATTGAGGTTTACGTAAGAGAGCTTCTAAAAATTATTTTAAGCAACACTGCATGTAAACAAATCATAGATATTGCAACGTTATATGATAAGATAGAATTTAGCTGCGAGCACTTGAGACTTTAGGCATTACCTCGGACAAGTGTTCTGCAATGCTTTTTCCTTGATCGAGTCTTGTTTACCACATGATTTGCTTAGGGTTTGGCACGTTCCATCCATTTTCACGCTTTTCCCCGAAACCCTAAGTCCGAAGAGGATGATCCTCCACAGAATTTACCGTCACCGCTGGAACTTAGGCTTAAAAATTTAATGCTTTTTTTTGAAAATGAGGTGGAAAATGAGCAGAGAATTTCTTTTAGGGGTTTTGAGGTTTGGGTTTATCGGGAAAATCGTTCATCTGCTAAAACAGGGTCAAGTGAGAGTAGCAGAAAACAAAAATATTCTCAAAGGAAAACGTTTGAGGGCACCACAGCCATGAGGTTTTCTGGAAGTACTACTTCTTGCTTATTTTGTAAAGGGTTTCCCATGGAAGGGGTCATGTTTTAAGGAAAGCGCTTTCACTGCTGCAAAGGCGAGAGGCACATTGGAAAAAGGGCTTGCTTTAGATGTTTAAAGTTGGGTCACACTGCAAAAAAGTGCCGAAGGCTTTTAAAGGGGCGTTGTTTGTAGCGTTCACATGTGGTCCTTATGTGCCCGGAGTTACCCAAAACCAAGGAGCAGTAAAAAAAAAACAGTTAAGACTGAAGACCAACAGCATACGCAGTAAACCAGTTGTATCTACGTATCAAACTCAGACTTTAGCGAACCAGTGGTAGTACACATGTATTTTTACAGACCTTAAGGTGACATTAACAGGGACCAAGGGAACGAAGATTGTACGAGCTCTGATTGACACCGGTTCTCAAAGGTCCTATGTACTAAGAGAAACAGCAGCGATACTTGGTTTTCCAGCAAAAGGTCATGAAAACTTATTCATTGTTTGTTTGGTGGTACCCAGCAACCGAGTACCTAAATTGTTACCAAATCACCATGTCTAATGGAACGTTTTCTTATACATTTGATGTTTTTAACCGGGAAAAATTTTTGTGGGGATTCATTTTACGGCCCTTGGATTAAACAGATGGCAAACTTGGGTATACAGATGTCGGGATTTGGGCGAGCCCGGGAACATTGAGCTTTTTGCTTGGCGATATTATTGGAAATTTGTATACCGGGGCACGTTATGAATTACCCGGGCTTAGTGGCAATGGAGACGCACGTTGGGTGGACCCTCAGGGAAAAGCGCCAGGAAATATTGGGCGTTCCGATGTTGTTGCGACCACGTTAAACCTTTTGTAAATAACGCCTCCATCAGTGATTTATGGACCTAGAAACCATCGGCATTAAGGAGCCCTTAGATAAGCACACTAAAGAAGAAATGGCTGCGTGCCAAAGATCTTTTCTTGCAAACAGCCCGGGGGTCGATGGTGATGGGCGCTACGAGGTTCGTTTGCCAGGTGGAAGGACACCCCTCTTAATACAAATTTTAAACTGGCACAGAAGGACGATTCCGTTATTCAAAAAATTAAAAAACCGAGAATTTTTAAAAAAAAGTTATGGGCAGATTTTTTCTGAGGGAAAGATGAAGAAATCATTGAGCGGTACATAATGGGGAAGGACTGCATCATTATTTGCTCCATCGACCAGTCGTCAAGAAAGCAGCGCCACGACTAAAATCCGACCTGTTTTTGAGGGGTCTGCGCATGAGGCTGGTAAACCATCTAAATAATTGCTTGGAGAAGGGACCAATCGATAGAACTTATACCTTTTATGTTATTGAAGTTTAGGAAAATAAATTGGAGGATATCGGATATTAAAAAGGCTCTTACAAATTAGCATCAATGAACAAGACCGCGATTTTCAGATTTTTTGGATAGATCCCCAAGGTCAACAAGAAACCACGTCATAGACGCGTGGTTTTGACTTAATAGCAGCCCTTTTCTGCTAGGGCACCCCCGAGTACCACCTGGACAGTCCATTGTTATGTAAAGCCGAAATGGAAACTGATGTACAACTTATTCCCTGGCTACTCTGGAAAGGTTGAAGAAAAGCTTTATGGGGAAATTTGTAACCAGTTTGCCTGACGATGAATCAGTGACTATTTATTTAGGGAAACTACAACCGTTATGAGTGAAGGAAAATTTGACCTCAGAGGGTGGGAGCGTACCCAGAGTGGCGGTTTCATAGCAACTGAAACAGAAACCACCTAGAACCTGTTTGGTTTTAGTTTAAACTGGTACCCTCAAAAGGACGTTTTAGCGGTCAGTCATGATCTTAACATAGAAAATATCCCAACCAAACGTCTGATTCTTAGCCTGACACAAAAAGGGTTTTACCCTATCGGCTATACGTGTCCCGCGGTATTAGCACCCAAGCTCATTACAAAATTTATGAAAAGAACAATTGACATGGGGGCCAACCAGTGGACGACGCCACCGCTGGGGAATTTTGGCATGATAAAAGACTTACCTAACTTTTCCAGGATCAAAATAACCCGTTGGATTAGGGCCAGCAGTGCTAATGCAAGACACCTGAGCTACATACATTCTGTGACGCGTGTCAAGACGCTTACGCCTGTGTTGTATTTTACGAGTGACCCAATGTAAAATGTCCAGTTTTCTTGCTGCAGCTAAAAAATAGAGTTGCCCCTCTGAAAAAGTCAAACCTAAAAAGAATATTCCCCGATTAGAACTACTAGCAGCGACAATAGGTGCTCGATTATATGCCCATGTACAAGAAAATCTGGACGGGTTGTGGATTGCTATTTTTGGAGACCTCCACGGTAATCTCTTGATCCAGAGAGATGAGGAATGGGGAGTTTTTGTTTGGAATCGGATAACTGAGATCCGTTGTTAACCCCCGCCCAAAAGGAACCATTTACCCGAGCGCTTAACCAGCTGACTTACCTTCCAGAGGTTGCTCCCCGAAGCAATTAGTCGAATCGAGATGGGGATAAATGGTGGCCCAATTGATTCTTGGCCTTCCACTACAACCCATTTTCAATGAAGATGAAATTTGTGCGGAACGTAGAAAAAACTGCCCCACGTTGACCGTCTCGAAAATTCAATTAACTGGCGCCGGACTATTTTTCAAATTATGATAAAAATGTTAGGATGATTGCCTGTATTTTCTGTTTTATTCAAATGTAAACACCTTCAATATGCAAAATCTGAATTAACGCGGAAGGAAAAATAAAGCTGAAATGTTGATCTTCAAGCAGATCCAGCAAAAAAAGTTTTTTTATTGATGATTCCAGAATTCGAAGTCTTCACCCCTTTTTGGACGAGAATGGAATTATCCGTCTAAAAACTAGAGTTTCGAATCGAGAAGATACGGATAACTACCGGTTTCCAATTTTTCTGGGAGCGGTTAATTGGAGTACTGCAAAGTTACTTCAGAAGAGTATAAAGCGTAATTTCGTATTCACCGCAAAAAGTTTATTGACTCTTTTGTGCGATTGCGAGGCTATTGTAAACGCAAGGCCTTTAACTTATTTATCGGAGGACCCTAATGAACTAGTTGCGCTTTACCCCGTCGATGTTCCTTCGCGATCATTGCCGAATATGGCTTACTGACTGTGACTCTGTAGACAATACCTCGTTAAACCGAAAAAGTGCGGAAAATACAGTCTTTGCGCGAAAATCTACGCGTTCGATTCCGCGGAGTACCTTGGACAGCTAAACTCGTGAGTGATAAGACGCCAAATCGCCGCGTATCCGTTGGGGACTTAGTGCTCGTCAGAAGTGGCAATACCAAACGTCTTGAGGGCCAACTAACGAATCATGGAGGTGCTGCCTGGCAAGGATGGTCAAATCCGACTGGTCAAAGTACGAACGTCAAAGGGGCTGATGTTGAGGCTCATTCAGCGATTGTTTCCATTGAGTGTTGTAGTGTTCCTGAATTTAAGACTATGACAAAGACCACTTCATGGTGAAGCCCTGTGATGAAGAGGACCTGTCCCTTGGATCCGTCCCACCTCGAACTATCTACAAGATCCTAAAGACGATGCCTCTACTGAACCACTTGAGAGTTCAAATAGTGTCAGTGCGCGGGAAGATGAAATTCCAGTATTAAAAATGACCAAATCTGGTCGCGCTATAAAATGCCACGACGTTTTTTAAAAACCTCTATTCTATATTATATTTTGTAACTGATATTTAATAGATTTAGAAAAGAACTTTGGTTCTGTTTTAAAAGTTAGTTTTAGAAAAATAATGATGTTTTGTGAGAAATGTTTAATGTCATGAAACATTTCTCAGGTGGGAGGATGTTAGGACAGGAATATTATTTTAAAAATTAATATGTTATTTTGCTTTTTCTCGCTTAGTTACGAGCCGCCCCCACGGCATAAAATACTCCGTTTCCAGCGATAAAAAATGAGTTGAGTTGTCAGTAATTGTTTCAAATCAAAAAAGATGCCGTCTTGCATTTTTTATATTATTTTTAAGTTTCTATATACGTTCGACGATTTTTAATTTTAATTTCTTTAAGTCTGTTAGTTTATATTTTCATGTATTGTTTATAGTTAGTGACCGCCAATATAGTGTTTTGCTTGTCGGTCTATTTTTGTGATAATTCCAACGTTTATCCAATCACTTTTTGGAATAAATACCTTTGTTTTTAACGGGGTGTTTTATTTAAACATTCGAACCTTCGTGGCAGCTACAAGCGGGTAGCTTATAGTGTACGCGACAATGTCAGTCCGAGAGACTCACCCCCACCACTACCTTCCTGCGCCGATTGAAAGTACATCAGTCACTAAAACACATACTTTAGCAATAAAAACAAATATTACAACCGTTTATTAGGCATCATAACAAGTTTAAGTATTACACTAGTGAATGTCAGTCTCAAACACATCCACTATTATAAACAATTAAGATATTATTAAAAATTGCTGCAACTCGTTTCCTACTGGTCGTAGACTTTTTTTTAATATTTGTTTTAAAGTCAGCTCTTTTATTTCTCGTTAAAATTTTAAACTTTTGCAGGAGGCTTAAAACAAAGGACTGAATATTATTTTTTTTATTATGTTGATCCCAGTCAAGCAAAACATAAGCCTTCGAAAAAGCAAAAACAATTTGTAAAGACACAAAATATGTATGAACAAAAATGATAGCCTACTTTGGGATTAGGGCTCTAAAATCAGTAAAACTCACTATCAATATATCAAAAACTGTATACCAAATAAAATACCATGTTTTATGATTTGACACAAAACTATGTTTGAGTGGCAAAGTTAAGGGGCTACTGTACTTTTTAGAATTTACAGGGATACACATTAGACTGCATCTGCGTACCGTATTTTCTACCGCGCTACCTAGCAAGTAAAAATTATTTGTTAACAAACTAATGTCTTGCCATCTGGGGCAGAACTGAACCATCGGCAGAATTGATAAATTTCTATATGTTCTGCCGTAATATATTTGAATTATTTCCGGTGATGGCACTACTTTATGCTAATGAAGCAGCGCATTCGCTATATATTGCCTGTTTTTTTTTAACTTTTGCATAATTTTATGCAGAAAGAATTATTGTCCATATATATAAAAGAAACGCAAAAATGGATATTAAAAGTTTTCATGTACAGGGTGTCCAGTTTTCGTGTGTTTTCATATAGTCCCTTTACTATAAAAAGATAGAAAGATGGGGTTTGCGGCTTACTGTCCTATTTTTTATGAAACTTTCATTGCCGCAAACAAATTCTTCTATATAAATTCCCCTTAGTTTCGACATACAGGCCGATTTTAAAAATTGTCATTTTTGACCGTCCCCTGTATCTCGATTATTTGGTAAATTTTTCAATAAAGTGAAAATGGATTGTTATAGAGTTTTTTACGTAGAATTTAGTGGCGTAGGTAGTTTTTTTCTAAAAAGTTTTGTTTTGAGTTAATCCCAAAACTGTGTTTTTTAAATGGGACACCCTATATATTATTTTTTTATCTTATTCCCCTTTTACAGGCTTTTCAAAATATAGTAATAGTCCATATTTATTTCTTTTTAAAAAAGGAAAATTTTTAACATTTTTTGTAAAATTTATCATTTTTCGTATAGAAGGCTATGCCCGCAAATCAAAACAAAATTAACAACGTCATTTTTATTATAACAACTCTATATTAATACATAGTTCCAAACACTTTCGACATACTTTTAAATTTTTTCGCAATCCATTTAATAAAGTAATTGGCCTACCCTGCAAAAGCCTAAACGCTTGATGTGTAGTTTTCCGAAGTTGATCAATATTGTGGTATTGTCTCATACAGTGTGCCCCAAAATTTTTGTGGGAATGTATGGGATTTTTTGGAAACCACTATAGATAGAAAATCGGTTAAAGGGGGAGAGTTTTGGACAATTATATTAGTAATTTTATCCCGTTGACTACATGGTTCTATCTATTCAGGTTTTTGAGAAATTTAAAAAAACCTGAAACATGCATTTTCGAAAATCGGTCATATTTTTTTATAAGTGAAAATTTTTAAAAATCTGTAAAAATTTTCTGAGCAACTTTTTGTAGAATGTGACCAAGTGGGGTCAATTTTTATTTTCTTCGTTTCGGCTTTTAGAATCATCATCAACTTTTTTTTTTTCATATGGACGCCATATTGGATTTTTACGTACCAAATAGTGCTTTTTTTTCCCGATTTCAACAATGTAACATGTTATACTTATGAGTTTATAACCTCATTTATTTTAAAAAACAAATATTCTCTCAGTTGGCCTTGATTCCGGCGAACGTATTTTTTTTTGTAAACAAAAATATTAGTAATTAGCAAAATAGATAAGCTAAACAGATATTTTACAGAAATGGGTTTCGCGACCATAGCTATAACGTTTAATACCGTGTTACAACAAAACTACCCCCAACAAGTTAATTGAAACAAGTGAAAACAAAACAATGAAAAGTGGACAAACTAATATGAAGATGTAAAATAACGACCTAAATTTAAAATGTTGTCCATATTTCTCAACATATTAACGATATTTTTTTAGTCCTAACTACCCTATGGTTAATGGTTAACTTAGGTGAGGGGTTCTTTCAACATCCCTGGCTGAAGATGTTTGATTTTTTTTTAAATTGTTGGTTAACTGTAGCATCTCGTTGTCGATTTTCTTCAACGTACTTCTTAGGTTGTGGTTTTTTAAAAATTCCGAATTTAAGCAAATTTGTAACCAGTTTTTGGAAAAGTTTGTTTAGGATGCTTCCTTGTAGCAAAATTGTCGAAATACGTTTGCGCAGCTATATTAAATTTCTATTGCTTTGAAATAACGTTGCAAAATATCAAGTTTCTTTTTAAAAAATTAATCATTTAACAAAGTTAAAAAAAATTTAAAAACGTACCCGGGGCTAACTTGATAATGACGCTAGATGACATTTGCCGGAATCAAGTCCAACTGAGAAAATATTTGTTTTTTGAAGTGGATGAGGTTATAAACTCCTAAACTATAACATGTTAAACATTATTGAAATAAGAATAAAAGCACTATTTGGCTGCGACAAAACAATATTCCCATATGAAAAGTAAAAATTGATGATGATTCATCAACTTTATTTTTTTTATATGGGCGCAATTACATTTTGTTGCCACGGTATTAAAGTTCCCATTTTTGTAAAATATCTCTTCAGCTTATCTATTTTGCCAATTACTAATATTTTATTGTTTACAAAAAAAGACGTTCGCCGGAATCAAGGCCAACCGAGAAAATATTTGTTTTTTGAAATAAATGAGGTTATAAACTCATAAATTATAACATGTTATACATTGTTGAAATCAGAATAAAAAAACACTATTTGGCTACGTAAAAAACCAATATGGCGTCCATATGAAAAAATAAAGTTGATGATGATTCTAAAAGCCGAAACGTAGAAATAAAAATTGACTACTTGGTCATATTCTACAAAAAAAATTGCTTTGAAGAAGTTTTTTTTTCAGATTTGAAAATTTTCACTTATAAAAAAAAATGGCCGATTTTCGAAAATGCTGCCAGGTTTTTTCAAAATTTCTCAAAAACCTGAATAGATAGAACCATGTAGTAAACGGGATAAACTTACTAACATAATTGTCCAAAACTTTCCCATTTAACCGATTTTCATCTATCGTGGTTTCCAAGATCCCCATACATTCCCCCCCAATTTGGGACACACTGTATATCTGATTTGTCATATACCCCCATAAAAAATCCAACACAGAAAGATCGGGGATCTTGGGGGCCACCTGACAGGTCCATTCGTACCAATCCATTTATCTGGAAATGTTGTTTCTAAATATTCTCTCACTATTTGAGCATTGTGACTCGGAGCGCCATCTTGCTGGTAATAAATATTATTTAAATCGGCCAAAGGAACATCCTCTAATATTTCCATTAGTGCATCTCGCATTATTTCTAGGTGTCTATTTCCGGTTAGCGTTCCTTCATAGATAAAATACTTAATTTTAGTCCCAAAAAATGAAGCATGACACGCTAAATCCAAACCGACCTTGGACGTTCTCGAGGAAATATTACATATTGGTTCGTTTGGGACCAGTACCTTGAGTTGTTTCGGTTTAGAATACCAGAACTGGTAAAATAAGTCTCGTCTGACCACACCACCTTTCTTTCAAAATTTGCCTTTTCCTGCAACATTTGTAGGTACCAATTGCAAAACTACCCTACGATCTGCATCACCGGGATGCAAATGCTGGACGAGATGGTACATATTTGTATGGTCTAAACTTATGTTTTTTTAGTATTAACTGAGTTTTTGATTTTTTAACCCCAACCATATCATATATTTTTCTGCATGATATGGATGGTTTGTACCGCGACAGAAGCCAAAACATTTATTTAATTTTCTTCCTTGTTTTCCTTGTTGTAAAATTAGGCCTTAGTTTTTAAAAGATCCGTGTTCAATGAGATTGGTTTTGATTTTATGAAATATTCTTTATCAGGTTGATGTCTTTCTGATACCTACGAAATAATTAGATATGTAACAAAAAGCTAGATAATAATAATGATTAAAACTTTTATATTTATTATGAATATTAATGTTACATATCAATTTTTTTTGTTAATGCTGAATATTAGCAATGTCAAAATCTATTCAAATCATCAGATATGCTCACATTATAATAAAAACATCCTATAATATATCATTGTTGAGAAGGCTACTTCTTAACCTATAGGTATATAATATACTATTAAACCTTACCGATTAAAATAAAGCTCCGAGGCTGCGTTGGCGTCTTCATTAGCTTGGATAAAACAAACATACATATCGGTTTTCAAAATTCTCATATCTATTATTTTGTGCCATGTGGAACAATTTTTCACAAAATAATAAAGTAAACTCCCACATAACAAAAACCCAAATCAAACAAATAACAGTAATATTTGACAACAATCAATCCATAATGGCGCATTTACAGAATTTTGTTTTTGTCATGGCTATCCGTGATTGACCATCGGAAAATGATAAATTTTACAAAAATGTTAAAATTTTCCTTTTTAAAAGAAGTAAATATGGACTATTATATATTTTGAAAGGCCTCTAAAAGGGGAATAAGATAAAAAAATAATATATAGGGTGTCCCATTTAAAAAAACATAAGTTTGGGTCGTAACTCAAAAACAAAACTTTTTAAAAAAAACTACCTACGCCACTGAATTCTACGTAAAAACTCTATAACAATCCATTTTCACTTTATTGAAAAGTTACCAAATAATCGAGATACAGGGGACCGTCAAAAAAGACAAATTTTCAAAATCGCCCTGTATGTCAGAAACTAAGGGGGCTATGAAAATTTCGTTTGCGGCAATGAAAGTTTCATAAAAAAATAGGACAGTAAGCCGCAAACCCCATCTTTCTATCTTTTATAGTAAGGGAGCTGGTATATGAAAACACACGAAAACTGGACACCCTGTACTCTTACATTTTGTAGATTCTTATGAACGGCTTCACTCTACTATGCTGTGCTGATGTGGACCGCAAATCAAGAACTGCATAAAACCAATACAACCCAACAGTTATTAATGGATCACCATCTAGTTTAAATCTCTCTGGCTATATTTAGTTTAAGTAAAAAAAATATTTGAGTAAGTTAATACAATGTTTCGTATATTATAACCTAAATTAAGGAAACTTTGTTGTGATTCTATCAACTGTATTTTCTCCTTCTATATAAAACACATAGTATTTATTCCGACTAGAATAGAAAATGGCCTACGCAAACACAACACGGGGATTTATGATTAAAAAGGGAAAAGGGATATAAATAATTCTCACTTTTCATTGGTTAAAAAAAAGACATTTCGCCATCTAGAAATTTACTACCAAGTTACTACAAAGCAAAATATGGAAAAATGTAGAAATCTACTTATTTCCTGGCAATGATAAATAATATAATTGTCAAATGTCACTGTTTCCAGTATTCCCATAAGAAGTTGGCCAGGCGTGATTTATTCTGTAATATTCTAGTAATATTTAAATAAAAGATGGAGCTACAGCAAGGAAGTTTGAAGGTTTATGGAAGCCCAATACTATGGCCCATTCGATCAAAAAATGTTCAGCCCACTATGAAAATAACTGTCATGAGCGGCCACGACGATTCTGCGCAGTAACAAAATTCCCCAAAATATTGTAATGTGATGCCTAGCGACACACAGTTTGTAGGTAGGCAACACATTACCTTTTGACAGAGCCGTTGTGAATTAAATGTTTTGTTGTCGTTTGCGCCGTATTAATTTCGATTGTTTTGCCTTGTGTGATTTTATTTTTTTGTTGCAGAGTTTTTTGGATTGATAAAAACCTTCATATTTTAGTGATTATTGGTTTATTTAATTGTAACTAGAATTTTGGGTTTATTGTTTGTTACTTAAAATATCATAACAAAATGCCTGAAAGTTGTATGGTTTTGTCTTGCAAATCCAAGGGTAACATACCCGAAATACCCCTAATTAGGAAAACAATTCAAAATCACTTTTACAAAACCATAAACTTATCTTAAATTGTGACTTTAAAAATCTTGTCCAGTTTAATGCTCCAAGACACAGTCATGTTCGGTGTCGCGAAAAGAAATTATTTAATAATTTTGGCGTTACTTTTGAGAACAACCTTATCTGACACAAACACATTACATCCATAGCCTCAGCGACTTTTAAAAAAGATTTGTTCGTCTTATTAATGATCTCACGCTTACAGAAAAGCTTCTTTTTCTATAAGTGTGTATGTATGTATGCAAGCGGATGTATTGCATTTTTGTAGGAATTTTCACGGCTTCTGCTCCAAGAAGTTGACAAAGTATAATTCCTCTGACAGCTTCCAACAGAGCAACACGTAGTGTTACTTTTATGCATCCTTTTACAGTCCAACTTAAAAGGCCCCGAACTTTCCACTTTCTTTGTTCCATAATCCCCAGAGTATCTAGACTTTAATCTGCTATCCGCAGAAGTTTTCCCTTCTCCAAATATTTATGTCTGGTGTAGATAATGCCCCTTTACTACACTTAACGGTACGTTAGTATTGAAGCTTAGCCTTTAGTGGACTGTCTGACGATATAAAAAAAATCTTATGTAAAAAAGTCTATACTTCTTTTTAAATATGTTAATGTTATCTGCATAAGGTAACACTATTTTATTGTACTTTTATACAAATTATACATTTATAAAATACATTACACAAACAACCAGTTTAAAATATTGTAAGTTTTTAGTTTTCTTGACCCTGGCCGATTTTGATGACTTTTTGCATACAGAGGCGCTGATTACAAGCTAAAGTAAGTGATTTTTGTAAAAATACAAACTTCCAAAACTATCAACCATTTAAATAGAAGTCTGTGACGTGACGCCCTCAGTTCTTTCCATGTTAAATCAGATGATATAACGGCCGATGATCGCGTTGTTAATGCAAGGATCTAGCAGTTTAGAATGGTTAACAAAACGTCATTGTCAGTGTTATTCAATATAGTAGGCAACCTGTCACCTGACATTTTGTTAAACATTCTAAACCGTTGTCAACTTAGCAAATTATTAAAAGTTAACAACGGTTTAGAATGTTTAACAAAATGTCAGATTTTAACAGGTTGCCTACAGAACTAAAATCATTGAATAACAATGACAATGAAGTTTTGTTAAAAATTCTAAACTGCTAAGTCCATTGCTAAATTTAACAACGCGATCATCACTCGGCCGAAAATCTAATATTACACAATAATTTTAAATATTCTATAATAGTTTCGTTTATAAACCAACAATGTTGTACAAAAAATTAAAAAAAAAAACAGTTAACGTATAGTTAGTCTGAATGTGACATTTGAAGATGTCAACTTTATATATGGTAACAAAGAATTATGGAAGTCCAAATCTGCCCTCCGATTCATTGCGCAAAATCCGCGTGGCCGATTTCCCTATTCCCGCTGCCCTGCACGCCTGGACAATTTTGTAATATAGAATTGGCCTTCCATACACCTTTAAACTTCCTTGAGCTACAGATATTTTAGTCCCCTAAAAAAATTGCATGCACAATTACTAAGCTGTTCGGCAAGATTCATGGAGAGGCAAAAATATTAAAGTGTTACTTTTTAGCAGAACTATTCCATAAATTAAAACATCTAATAATCTATTCCACTTACTGCCTTTATTTTTACTGATAGTATTATTTATTTATGTACATTGCAACTTTAAAAATCGTCCAACTCCGTCCGTGGTGTTCTTTACTAAACCCTAGTTTAGGTATAAATAACAAAATTTATTGGCATATTCAAGATCTTGGTTGACGTTTACACAGTAAAATAATAAGCTTTTTAAAAGATTTAGTAGAAATAGCACTTTGTAATATCACCCCAGGAATGTTTTTAACTTATTTTCGTAAGTTATATTTGTTTTTAGATGATACTTGGAAGAAAATGTGATAACAGATGTCCGGTCACTTCCCCATGTACAACAATGTCAGTCCTGTCTTGCAGTTTTTACAAAGTCCGTTCGGCCTACATCTCCATAATTCAAGATAAATATATCAAGAAACAAAATATCTGCATATGCTCTGACGGGAATCATCGAAACATGTCGACGTGTTGCCATATATTTTTTCAGAAAATAACGGACGGGCAGCCCAGGTCAACATTTGGCCAAAAAAAAACCGCTTTTGACGTCATCTATTTTATTTGATGGTGGCGTCGCGACGTTTTCTTATGCTGACTAAAGAAGCGCGCCGCGCCCTTTGCTTTTAATTCGCACGGTCAAATCGGTGGTCAGCTGAGGTGATCTAAAGCAGTGAGAGCGCATCTTTATACTCATAGATGACGCCACATAGAATATAATATTAAGATATCACAGCTTATACATATAAACTGTATAAGCTGTGATATTATCATACAGAAAGTCAGAAGTTAATTTATTATTATTTTTATTTATTTTCTGTATGGATAGTAGTCAATATAATATGGATAATAAAAAATAACGGACAAGGGACTGAAACGGACCGGACAAACGGACAGTTTCAAAATAACGGACTGTCCGTTACAAAAACGGACGTATGGCAACCCTACGTGTAGGTGTCTCTTCATATTTGTAAGTTAATTTAAATTTTATTTCTTTTTAAGGTAATTTTTTACTTATCAAGCCCACGACCGATTTTATTAAAATTTAGTATACAGGGGTTTTTTGGGGCGCTGATTATGAATGTAAAGTTAAATTTTGTTGGACACTTCTAGCTTTTAAGTAAAAACACGCTATTCAGACCTAACCTCAAAAACACACAAGCTTCTAAAATTCCTCCTTCTTGAAACTGGTCACAGCCAAACTGAAAGATTTTATGATAAAAAAATTTATTATATACTAGAATACATTTATTTTTACGTTTCTTTAGTCGTTATTTTTAACAAAAATTACTATTAAAAAAATAAATATTATTTCCTTTTTAAAATTCAACAAAACTATCTAGGGATTTTTAAGCCATGGTACAACTTGGAAAGCAATCGAGAAGCGCCCCTGCCTCACTTGTATTAATATCTAACTTCTAAATAAAAACACCTTGCAGTATAACTGCAGGAGTCCTTATGCACCCTTATCATAATGCACCTTTTACAAAGGAAAAAAATAATGCTTTTACTTGGATTAAATACTTGTTATAAAATTTTCCGATTTCTCTCTTAAAGATATCTTAATTTTTTTTACATTTAATGCTGGTAAATCAATTTAAATTTTAAATATGTCGCCTTTCAGTTTCACCAACTTATCTGTCTAAAATTCCTTAGATAATTTCGTTGATTGTTTTTGAATATAAAAATTAAAATTTTTAACGTGTTTTTTAGTAAAACTAATGAGTAAATAATCGGGAAAAAGAGTTTATCCTACAAAATAAAAGGTGTTTTACCATAAAATCATTCAGTTTGGCTGTGACCAGTTTCAAGAAGGCGGAATTTTTGGAAAGTTTGTGCGTTTTAAGGTTTGGTCCGAGTTGACTTCAGAGCTGGGATTCTGAAAAATATAAGGAAAGAGAATGTCAAGATAGGGATCACATGTCCTTGTTGCCCTTAAAGGTAACGGTAACAATTGCATATACGGTTTTCTGCTATTTTTGGATTTTATGAAATTGTTTTAATAATATTACATTTAGGATTTTAGGTAGCCTTTGGGATAGCAAATATACTACCGGAGAAGAGAAATAATGTTTAATTTTTATTTTTTCAACCAAATAAACTTACAGGATCTTGGAGTGAATTTGAGTGCTGGGCAGGGTAAAAACGTATAAATTTATAATTATTTACTAAAACATGACACACAGAAACAGAAATCTATTGACAAAATACGCGGAAAATCGGGAAAAACAAGTTTTAATTTAAATTTAAAAAAATATACCTAGGTTAGAAATAAATCTAATATCTGATAACACATTCTTTCTACATTGTCAAATTCAAAATAAGTATCAACAGTGTTGGCGGACTTAATAATTTTCGGTCATCAAATTTTGATATTCCTGTTCAGTCTGAAATTGGGAAAAATAAAAGGGGCTAACCACAACTAACCAAAACTAACCATGACCGACTAAGGGCTCTTGAATTTGTCTAAAAAGTCGGTCATGGTTAATTCTGGTTAGTTAAGGCAGCTTTTTATTTTCCCCAATTAAATTTCAGACGCAAAAATGCGGTGACGTATTCGAAAATACCCCGATTCGGCAACACTCCACGCTGACGTTTCTTGTCATAAAGGGGAGTTTTCGCATTATATGGAGAAAATCAATGGTAATTTTAAATTTTCAAATTAAAATAAAAAATATTAAAACACTTAATTTCTCTTCTCCGGTAGTATATTTGCAATCCCTGAGGACACTAGAATATAACTATATAAAAATTTTGCCATATAATCCAAAAATAGGAGAAAACCGTATATGCAATAATTACCAAGGTAACTCATAAGTTTCTCACTGTTTCAAAAGAGATAGAGAAAAGGAATGTCAAAAAATTTGCTTACAGAATCGGGCCCCAGATTCGTAATCAGCGATCTAAAAAAACCCCTGCATACTTAATTTTAATAAAATCGGCTGTGGGCCCGATAAGTAAAAAATTCCCCTTTTCTTTTATTAAAAATTATTTAAAAATATTTAACATTTTTTACTTTTTCATTAGGTTCATTTATTTAAAGAAATAATAAAATATTTCTATGTTTTTAGTAATATTTTCAAAATGGTAGATTTTCCCTTCACAATTGACTAAAAATTTAGATTTATATGGAATTCAGGAGATTCGGTCTGTGAGGGCTTTTTAAATGGAAAAAACTCTTCTTTACTACGCCAAGCTTTCTGGAATGTTTATTCCTTTTTTCTTAGGCTACAATAGAAGTACAAGATCTTAGTGATATTAAGTAAAAACCATTTATAAAAATTTACCTTATATCTTGTTACCATGCAAAGTAAGTTAAACCGTAACAAAATTGACATCCTGTATGAAACCTTTGAATCAGTATATTGAGCACACAAATAACATTATTTTAAAAATTAATTACGAACTTTTGTTACATTATCTTTTTTAGAATTTAAGGATTTTTTTTAAAAGGAGCCACCCCACGTGGAATTTTTTTAAACTGACCTATACGATACTACTTTTGGACATTTGAGAGTTTTTTTTTTTTAAATAAAATTAACCGTTTTTTTGGCTTTTTGCATAATACTATTTGACGTTCCTTGGTCTCCCGCAGAGGTAGGTATAAAGTGAAAATATAGATTTTCTTGTCGAAATCTGAAAAATCTTTGTCTGTCACTCAAAGATTGACTGTGATTGAAAGATCCCTGTAGTATTTAGTTGGTACAACGTACGGAAATTATCCACTTTATAGAAATCTGTAAATTGATCAATCCTTGTGTGCCACTCAAGGATTGATTTTTATTGAAAGGACTAGATGGCAATCATATGTGACTGGCTAAAGCTACCATAGATAACCTAACTTTAGATATATAATGGCCAATCGCATTAATGGCAAGTTTAAGCTAGCGCGCACTAAACAAACGATAGTGTCATTTAGCATGCGTATTAAAAAAGCAGGACCAGTTCCGGACTTAGAATCAATTAAACACGTAATCAAGCTTATGAGGGCCCCTCGGTCCCTTAAGCGACCTTCGAAAAACTTAAATAAATAATGTAATCACTTGAACAATTTTCGACCCTGCCACGAAATCTCTAATAGCTTGAACTAGATTTGCAACAGGGTTTTAAGTATGGCAACTTAGTTTAAGAAAATTGAAATTTGTAGGGAGGGCCCCTAACAAATAATCATGCACGATAAATCACAAAAAGAAGTTTACATTTCCTTTCTTTATCTACAATCGCTACAAAATAAAAATTAGAACATAACTTGGTATAAAATCGTCGAAACATTAACATAATAACTAGGAAATTATTGGGTCTCAAAATAGAACATTTTTTAATGAGCGCGTTATTAATTATAAGTATGACAGTAAATATCATGCATAAACATGCTTTAGTACGAATTCCAAAGTAAAATGCAATTTTACATCCCTACAAAACATCTCAAAGTAGAGTTACACTTTCAGTTATTTTTGTCTAGTCTTGTTACTCATTGCACTCTGAATTTCATAGATGAAGTATTATTTCACGTAATTACTTTAATTGATATTAATTATAATCATAATCATAGTCATTATTCATATTGTAATTCACTATTTTTTTTTATTTATTTGGGCAAATATTTCCGGATTACGTTAGGGTTTACTTTAAGTGCTACATAAGAGTAAGGATTTACACTTTCAGTTATCCCTGGTGTCCCTGTTGCAATACAGGTTTGTAAATTTTTTTGCTATAAATTGCTAAAACTATTATTTTATTTAAATATTATCTACTGCATTACACTGCACTACAGCCAAGAAAGTTTGAAGGTATATGAAAGCCCAATGCTATGGCCGATTCGATCAAAAAATGTCCAGCCCACTATGAAAATAACTGTGAGGGTTGGCCCCGCTGATTCTGCGCAAAACAAAATTCCACGAAATAATTTAATGTGTTGTTTACTTACACACTGAAAAATCAGTGTGAAGTTAGGCACATTATATTTTTATGAGAGCCGAAGTATCGTTTTTTGGTGCAACGGCAAGGTGCGTATGAAACTATATCCGCGCTGAACCATCAACCGTAGTCGTCTATCAACCCTCCTTCCAAGCGAATTTCAGGTTTCGTTGTGGTTTCGTCATTTTCATTGTGGTTTGCGCCATATTAATTTTGATTGGTTTGCTTTTTTGTAGTTGGATTGATAAAAACCTTCTTATTTTAGTGATACCACAATGTTTGTGTATTTCTGTGGATCATTAAATTGAAATAATAAGATTTACATTTAGGTACTCTTATTTCATTTATTAACTAGTACATTCTTTTAAAAGATCAAAATTATCAATTACTGGACAGAGCAGGCAAATTTTAATAAATACAGATCCCTCTAATTGAATAAAAGAAGAAAGAAAAATTTTATATTAAAGTTCCTTTTTGCTTTTTCTGTACTTGTTTAAAAAGAAATTACATTTTTGGTTTCTTAATCTCTTATGTAAAAAATTCCATACTTCTTGTTTAATTTGTTTATGTTACCTGCTTACAAGTAACTTATTTTCGACGTTTTATTTTTCATATATCAATCCTTAAATACGACAATTAGATTAAAAAAATTTACACTATCTTGCCCTTCTCTTATAACAAAATTGGTACATGAAACTATCATATAATGTTTAAAATTTATTTTAAAAAATCTTGTTTTAATTTATTTTACTAGATTTTTGATAAAAATACAAAAACTCCTAAAAATATCGACCATTTAAATAGAAGGCTGTAAAGTGGCGCCATCTATTCTTTTAATATTTAATCAGATGATGATTTAAATATTCTATAATAGTATCGTTTAATAACCAATAATTTTGTGCAAAAAATAAAAAAAAACAGTGAATGTATAAGTGTTTAAATTTGACATGACATGATGATGTCAACTTTATAGATAGTAACAAAGAATTATGGAAGTCCGGAGCTGACCTACTATTCATTAAGCAAACTCCGCGGGGCCCATTCCCTTATTCCCGCTGTCCTGCACGCCCAGACAATGTTGTTCTACAGCATTGGCCTTCCATATACCTTCCAACTTCCTTGACTACAGCTGACGATAAAGAGCTTAAAATTAAGTAGCACTGCATGAATGTAAGGACGGAGTTTTATAATCGGCTCGGGTATATTGCGAAGCTCAGAAGGGCAATGTCTTTAAGCATTTATTAAAATAAGAATACTTTTGAGTGTATTTTTTAGAGTTATTTTTTTATTACTAGGATTACTAATAATTTCATTAATTTTTAAGAATGTTCCTGAGTTTTTTTTTTAAATGGCGGTTAATATTGTATTTTTAGGCTTCAGCCTTATAAAAGTTCCACAACCTTTTTATTACTGTTGTAAAAATACAAAAATGTGCTCCCGAGCTTGCACCCATCTTAACTCGCCTCTTTCGAACCTCTTACGACACGGATATTTTCCCGAGAGTTGGAAAGCTGCACGTATGCAACCTGTTCCCAAAAAAGGTTCCAAAACTCTCCCTTCTAACTATAGACCCTTATCTCTTCTTTCTGTTGTTTGCAAATTTATGGAAAAATTCATTAATTCCCAAATCTTAAAGTATCTGGAAAAACACAAGATCTTACATGATAGACAATATGGATTCCGTCACAGTAGATCCACAGCTGATCTTCTTTCCTTTGTCTCACACAACTGGAACAAGTTCCTTGAGTTTCTTGGTGAATCCCAGATCGTTGCTCTTGACATATCCAAAGCTTTCGATCAGGTCTGGCATGATGGGATTCTTAACAAACTTCCTACATACGGTCTTCTACCTAAGCTTTGCTCTTGGCTTTCCAGTTTCCTTTCTAATCAACGTATATCAGTTAGTGTAGATGGTCATTCCTCCAGCTTCTACCAAATTAATGCTGGGGTGCCCCAGGGCTCAGTGCTGGCACCCTAGCTGTTTCTTCTACACATTAACGATTTTCTCTCTGCCACAATCAATCCCATTCATAGTTTCGCTGACGATAGTACCCTTCACTCTAGAATTCAATTTCTTAAGCCACCATGTAATTCTGTTTTGAAAACAAGGCAGGTCAATGCAGATATTTTCTTTCACAAGACCTCAAACTTATCTTGGATTCGGGCGCCAAAAATTTGTTCAGTTTAATGCCTCGAAAAACAGTCATGTCGCTGTCGCGAAAAAAGTCTGCAAATGCTCATCCCTTCAAGGAGTGGCCAAGTTCTGCAGAACAAAGAGTCGTTTAATCTAGTCGGCGTTACTTTTGAGAATAACCTCAACTGGCTCAAACACATTTCATCCATAGCTTGGCAGCTTCAAAAAAGATTGATTCCTCTTCCGAGTCAGAAAATATTTCTTTCTTCCAATCTGTACACTCTGTATGTATCCCAAATCAGACCCTTTTAGAATATTGTTCTCATGTCTAGGAATGGCGTCCCCACAACACTTAGCATTCTGGACTCCATTCAAAAAAGACCCGGGTTCGTCTTATTAATGATCCAACGCTAAACAAAAAACTTCCTTCTTGCCCATCGTCGAGTCGGGGGTCTGTCGCTCTTCTATAGGTACTTTCACGGCTTCTGCTCAAAGGAATTGGCCAGTATAATTCCTTCTCTGGCAGCTCCCAACAGAGCAACACATAGTGCAACTTTTATGCATCCTTTTACAGTTCAGTTAGAGAGGCCCCGAACCCGTTTCTTCGTTCCATCCCTAGAGGCAAAGACTAGGCCCGTTCCCGCGAGGTTTTTTTTTCCCTCCCAATCTCCAAAATTTAAATCCCGTTTGCAAAAAAAACTCCCTCTCACCACACTGAAGACACCCAGGTACGTTATACTTAGGCATCAGCCTTCGTGGACAGTCCAAAGAAAAAAAAAAAAAAAAAAAAATGACAGCAAAAAAAAAGCTTGTAAAGCGAGGGAATTCCCGGTCGTTTCTTTTGATATGCCATTGTTATCATTCACTAAAGAAACGGAGTAAATTATTTTATTTTTAAAATGTTTCCTTATTCGTAAGATCGTGAAATCGGAACCAAATTCGTGTAATCTTACTAATAATCGTGGATCTGGCATCACTGACTAGTGTGGTGTGTGTGTGTTTCGCAGTCCGCCCGAGGTATTCCCCCTTCTACTTGGGGGTAGAAAGAGAATCGAAAACTCAACTTTTTCTGTCTGTCTTTATTTTGCTTAAGCCTTTGCCTATTTAATTGACATCTCCTTTGATCGTACTGAATATCTCTGCACCTAAGAAATTGGTTGCCAGACGTGTATATACTAATGACATATAAAATGCAACACCAAGTGGGAAATGCTTACTTTACTTTACTTTTTCGTTCTCGGCCCAGTATTTGGGGCCCCGTCCAATGCTTCGGGTTTTGCCTAGTCATAAAATCGTTAGTTAAGTTAGTTAAGAGAACACTGCATGGGGCAGTTTGGGCATGTCAGGAGATGTTCCATTGTCTGTACTGCACCACAGTCACACTTGTCATTTGGCCCCGATAGTTCCATCTAATCAAGTTTGTTTTTACAGGTGCGACACCAGTTCGAATGCGATTTAGCATCTTCCTATGTTTTAAAGCCCCTTAAGACATACTGGGCGGGGGCCTCTAAGAAAGGATACTTGGCAGCTGGTTCATCCAACGGATCTTTAAGAAAGATTGGTGATCCATCATATCCCATAATGTTCGATAGGGGAAATGTCTGGAAATTGAGGGGGGCCACTAAAGCAAATTTACACCGGACGCTTCTAAAAAGTCAAACCAACATGTGCGACATGAGGTGTGCCTTGTCCGCTGACAAAGTGGATTTTGCAATGTTTCCAAAAAGGGAAGCAGATGTGGTTGCATAACTTTGGGATATAGGGGGCAATCATCTACCTCGAATGAACATTTAAAGTTTTCTTGTTCCTTTGTTACGTTAATCATCTTGAAACAATAACAGCCCCTTTTGAACCTAATAGTTTCGTTATATTTCCTTCAACTTAACAAAATCTAGCGTTAAAAATAAAACGTTTAGGTTTCAAAACTTACACGGCCTCGTTACGTATTTTGCATTGGTTCCAACACATATTCTGAAACATCCACGTTATATAACTTACGTTATAAAGAGGTTTTTTTTAAGGATTTAAATAGGTGGTTCAGTTATGTTGATTATATAACATTAAAAGATCCCTAATGTGTGGTGTATGGAAAAAAACAGAATGTTTAATTAATATGGTCGTAAATTTTTTTTGTTAACCATTTAATGTCCAGCAACATAAGGATGGCGCTTTAAAATAAAAAAATTTGTATAATGAAGATGGCTTTGAAAGTCACTAAACGTATTAAGTTGGCGACTTTATCACTAGGAGGCGCATGATACTAATATATTAAAAAGGGCAAAAATTTTTTGATATTAAAGTAATTGATCACGGGGTTTGATTAAAATTACTAAACGATTTTTCACGCCTTTTTTTAATATAATATTTTCTGTTAAACATCTAGAGTGGGCGAAAATTTACTTATACGCAAAAAAGCACTAACAAAGTGAAACATATTTTTTAAAAAAGTAGGCTGGTCAAAAAAAGATTTGATTAAATATCCTTTGTGTTTGAGTTTTTTAAAAATAAAACTGTGAAGTACCGTATTGATTATTAAAACCTCAAGAAATTAATTAATTAACAATATTTGTTTACCCTAAAGTTTTTGCATTTTTTTGTATAATAATAAATATTGCATCCACTTTTCTATTAAAGATGCCCAGAAAAAAAGGAATGTAAAAAAAAGTTGTGATAAATCGCCTGTTATTTTTGATTATCATTTTTTTTTCAACCCCAAAAAGTACAATGGTTTCCAAGATAAAACCAGTAACAAGTAATATCCCTATTAAAAAAAAAAAAATAATATAAACTATAGAGAAAAATTTATTCATAAAAATATCTGATGTCTACAACTTCCTTTTATATTTCCCCCAAATTTTTTTTACAAAATTTTATATGGAAAGCTTTTTTTCTAAATCCCACAAAGTGTAACAGTTCAAAATAGAAATGTTCATGTGATAATGTTTATCTTTCTCAATTTACTTTATAAAAAGTCTTAAAAAA